>JAXDDX010000002.1:5290000-5345000 GCA_034670405.1 Hoplostethus atlanticus | reverse complement strand
ATACAGTGAAGATGCTGGTGTCACTTGCATACTCAATGAGGATCCTGAGTTTTACACTTGGCATTTCCCAGCATGCAATCATGAGAGGATGTACACAGAAATGCACACAATGTACAGACTTGTAGACAGAACTACGGATATTATGAAGATCCCTGTGTCACCGCTGGATTCCTCTTAAGATGCCAGTAGCGGTCTGTGGGTAGTGTATAGATGTTAGTCTGCCATGGTGTGTGTGTGTGTGTGCGTGTGTGTGTGTGTTGGGTTAATGTGTTTTTAGTGAATTTTCCATCTGTTCAGTTAGGAGATGATTCATTAAAGAACATAACAGAGTGACATCAGCGGCATGGGAGGATGAGAGTTACCGAGCATTGTCAAGTTATTTTTATCACAGTTTGAGTGCATCCACCCTCTCTGTTCATTACATCCCACAGTAATCACACGTAAGGCTGAAAAGATAGTGTTTTAAATTGAATGCTACTTAAAGCAGAAGTTTACAACATGGGTAACCAGAAATGCATGCACACACACACACACACGCACACACACACACACACACAATTGTCAGAAATTACAGTGTATGGATGTCGCTATAACACACTGGCCTGACCCAATCAAGCAGAGAGTCGTCTAGGAAGAAAAGTACTTGGAGGTAATGAATAACATTCACAATGCTGTATACATCACCAACATGTTGGGTCCACATCATGTCAGGCAGTGTGTGTGTGTGTGTGTGTGTGTGCGTGAAGGAATGAGTGTGAGCCACACTCAGGGTACTTGATCAAAATAACCACTTATATAGATAAGCAGTCGCAGCACACCCAGTCAGACGCGCAGCATCCACACAGTTGTACATATATACATACATAAGCACACGGATGCAGTCATATGACCTTGCCTCAACATGTGAAAAATTAATGCTTGACTCTTGTGAAATATATACATTACGCTGACACAGGAAACGGAACACCCACTAGCTCAGTGTGCTCACAAACACACAAGCACACGCACACACACACGCACACACACGCACACATATATATATATATATATATATATATATATGTAAAGCCAGGAGGTTGTAGTGTATGTGCAGGGTGAAAATTCATCTCTGGTTAGAGTAGAGGTAATATATCCCACCAGGACCTGTGTTCCTCGTAGCAATTTAAAATAATTATTGTGAGACCTGATGCTAGACGTCAGCCCCAGCCTTCTGCATCTCAATGAGGCTGTGTGTGTGTGTGTGTGTGTGTGTGTGTGTGTGTGTTACCTGCTGGAAGCCATGTTGGGGACAGCCCAAACTGGCTCCTCTAGCCTCCTGTTCCTCTGTTATGGTCATGGTTTATGCTAACGAGATGAAGGAGTGTGATATTCTCACCGCAACAAGCAACCATACCATACTTACTACAAGCTGGAGCCCCGAAGAGCTGCGGCGGGTGATGAAATCATAACGAGGACTATTAAGAACATGACTTAAATTGACAAAGTATAAAAGTAAAGTGGACATATTAAAAGCCCGGGACTTCACAAGGGAACGCATTCACAAGGAGTGGAAGTTTCTGAAATATAGCGTGTGTCTGCCTGTTACACTCGTAAATGTAGTCATCGTGATAAAGGCACTGCAAATCAATCGGTTCGTCACCAGGCATCCAACCGCAGAGTGAGCGGGACCGGCGGTAAACGTATAAATGATGTTTGGAAGGAGAAGCAATAGAGGGGGGAAAATCAGGCGTCCAAGGTGCACCACATCTCCAACTCTTTCTCCTCCCACTACCCCCCCCCCCCCTCCTCACAAAACAACTTCCACCCACTCAGCACCTTTCAAACTCACTTCCTTTTCTTTTAACCCCCATCTCACCCCCCACCCCTTCTTCTTCCTGCTACTCCCCGACGTCCCTCGTTTCTTTCTCGGTGTTCTCCCTCATGTCGTCTAACTCAGTCTGACCATCTCTCGTCTCGTCTCTCTCATCCCCCTCTCCTATGTTTTAAAGCCAAATAAGCCCTCCGTCCAATACGATCTCTTCTCAGGAGCAAAGGCGGAGGCCAAGCCAGGAGGAGTTGGCATCAACTTGTCACCCTACCATTCCACTTCCTCCTTCTGCCAACCTGCTTAATCAAATTACCCCCCCCCACACACACACACACACTCACACTGACTCATATGAGCACATTTCTCAATCAACTTCCCTCTATGCCACTCTCCCTCCTCCTGCCCTTTCCTCCTTCCTCTCCTAAACCCTCTCCCTCTGCTCTCTCTACCTCCTGGCTTCCCGCAGACAGTGTAAAAAATCATATGCAGCCTAAGCCCATGTGGCAATAAAATGTGTGTGTGTGTGTGTGTGTGTGTGTGTGCTTGCGCATGTGTTTGCATTATTGTTTTTTTTTTGGTGTTTGTGAGTCTGTGTGTGCTTGTGTACGTCTACGTGTCCCTGCCTGTGCACGGTACAACACAACACACTGCAACAATGGCGGAGGCTGCTGTTTCATCTTAATTAAATTTCCCTCCTCTTTTCTGCTTCCCTTCTTTGTGCACGCTTGCCCATGCTCCAAATGTCAACAGGATTTGAGCAAATGGAGTGGCATCTGGTGCCACATCACCCGACGCACATGGATACAAAAAACCTCACAGCATGCCGAGTTAACCTGGAGCGCCGCCAAACCAGCAGCTACTCGCTAGCTAAGTGCCACTGTGCCAGTCAAGTGCCCGTTAGGCTGTGCACCCGCCCGCATCGCCGCATCTACACGCGCACATTTTCCAACCCCCGGTGGCATCAGGCGATGACAGGGAGACAGAAGGGCCTCGCCTCGCTGTGCCTCTCCCTGCCCCCAGCACATACTGTACGGCTCCGTACCAAACCCCAGAACCATACTGTATCCCCGTACCCTCACTGACAGTCTGTTAGTGCGGGTTAAAGAGAGACAGAGTGTGTGTGTTATGTGGCAACAGTATAGCACAGGGACACCAGCCGATCATACCTGGATACGTACATACACACACACATGCATAGAACCAATTCCACTCCATTGATACTGAAATATACATACACACACACACACACACACAGATCTTCTTTGATGTGTTTGTCTCAGATGGGACCATTAGAGGATAGGGTCTGGCCTCCCCACTGCAGCGTTCCCCTCAGCTATTACAGGCTTCCCAAGGTTTACTGCGGATGGGGCATTTTCCCTGGAACACAAACACACCCACACACACACACACACACACACACACACACATGGACACTCCAGCCAGCCTAACTCTCTGTTCTACGATGTTAAATACAAAAAAAACTAGAGAGAGAGAGAGAGAGAGACAATGAAAAGGTAATTGACAACGGTGACCTTGAGTTCAGCCTTTTCCAATGAGGTAACATTGAGGTGAAGGAGTCAAATGGATGAGGGTGTTTCTACTTTGTCCCACACATGACACAAGTGAGAGGAGAGGAGAGGAGAGAGAGAGAGAGAGAGAGAGAGAGAGAGAGAGAGAGAGAGAGAGAGAGGAGGGATGAAGTGTTAGTTTTGATCTTTGAAACCATGGCTTGGAGGAAATATCACTACTGCCAGTTGGCGTCACCTACAAGAAATGGAGAGGAATTTCCCCTGATTTGGCCAATGGTTTTCATATTACGGTGTGAAAAACACCACTGCACAATCATTATACTCCAATGTATGCCTCCCGGTGAATTCAGTGACTCCTCTTCTCTTTTCCTCCCAGACTCTCCTCAGCTTGCTTCCATGCAGATTAGAGTTGACTCTCAATTACAGTCCATCTCCGAGTGCAGATGACAGTGTGAAGCAGGCCCAGATAAAACACATCAGGCCTTTCAAATAGGCTGGTTCAGGACCACTGAGCAGCCAACAGCGCCAGCCAGCCAGCCAGCCAGCCAACTCAATATACGTCCATGGCTGTAATTCACCTCAAGCAAGCTAGAAAGCTAGCCATGCTATGCTACGCCGCGCTGCCTCAGCGCCTCGGCTGAACATATGTTCTATTCACATCCGCGTCACTCTTCATTTGTAATTATTTCCCCTTTTTCCTCTCACTCGTTCTAGATGGTTGTCTCCTTCTCTTTTGTGTGCCTGTATCCATCTCAGTGATGTGCTCCCTCTCTCTCTCTCATTGTCCATCCCTCTTTTCACCCCCGTCTCCATCCTTTCCTCTCTAGGGTTTGGCAATTCTTGGACGGCTGTGGCTATCTGTTGGCTGACCAGCTCCACGGCATTACGCGCTTTGCCATGTTCCCGTATCTTTGGCAAAGCAAGGGAGCGCGTGGGAGGTAGGAAAGGTGACAGGAAGTAGCGTATCCTGGCCCATTTTGTGAAATGAGATTGCATTAATTTGCCTTTCCTTTGGAGTAGTCCGCATGTGAATGCAGACAGACGCAGACAGACATGCAGACGGAAAGACGAAATTGGGCCCACAGCCTTGCTAGCTGAAAGGATTGGGCTAAACAGAAAATCTATTTGGCTTGTTTGTGGCAGAGATGCCCCGTGCTATTTGTTTGGTGGTCGTCGTTCTATTGAGTGAGATAATCACGGTGATTATTTGATGTAGCAAAACACACAAGCTCTCAGGATGCCTGCATGTTACGATGTAAACATACAGAAAACAGCAGCACACACAAAATTACACATTGTATATTATATTGGATGCACATTGTGTGTGTGTGTGTGTGTCTGTGCACGTGCATATGGTGAGACACAATGGCGGTGTGTGTATGCTTGAATGTATTGGGGATGCGTGTGGTTGCACTGTTCTATATGTGCAGCTGTCTATGTATGTGTGTGAACGTTTTGTCATCAACCCACTCAGTGCGTGGCCTCCACTGAAGTGGGTGAGTGTGTCTGTATCTTACCAAAGAGAAGTAAAGTAAGCGGTGCTGCGTCTGCTTAGTACAGGCAGGAAAGGCTGAGGGGTAAGAAAGAGTTCATTAAGAGATTTCAAGGCACCTGAAGTTCATTTGTCTCCCTAAAGCTTCAAAACAGGATAATAAGGACAGGGGAGGAGGGGAGAATGGCAACAGCAAGTCATGTCTTTGTTTTTCTCTCTTTAACAATTCTCTCCCTTAAATACCAAAGTCCTTTCATCCTTATCCGCTACTTGTCTCTACATTTCAATATGAAAAACTTCTTAATGCTTTCCAGTGTCAGGTTTTTCACAGGGCAAACCTGTCTCCTAGCACAATGCAGTCTAGATAAGAGAAATAAAATGACTCAAAGGAAAATATTGCTATTGAAACAGCTGGTCACTTCCTTCAAACTGCTTTAAGGCCATGACTCCTAACTCTGAGGCAATGTAGATTTGCAATTTTTTGTCAATAATTATCACCAACAGTATTTTTCTATCGCATTTGTTTTCCTTGTAGCCTGTTGTTATCTACATTGATATTGTGTACAATGATTAAATGATGACAGACAAAGTTTACAGGCTTGAACAAACTGACTTCTCTCTAGATTTATTCAGAACTGAAAACTCAATCAGTCAATTCATTGTATCTTGTTATTGCATTTTAAAAATTAGTTTAATTGTTATTTAGTCTCCTCTCTCTCTCTGTGTGTGTGTGTGTGTGTGTGTGTGTGTGTGTGTGTGTGTGTGTCCTCCTGGCTCTCACTTGCACACGGCCGGTGCTCAGATTAATAAATATGCTCTTATAATCCTGCTGCTGGTGTCATCCAAGTGTCACTCCTGGACATAAGGCAGGGTGACAGTGGGGGGCTCCTTGCCATTGCGTGTGTGTGTGTGCGTGTGTGTGTGTGTGTGTGCAAATGCCGTGTATGTATGTTTGAGTGTGAATGTGTATGTAGGCGTGTGAGTGTGCGCATGCATGGTGTGGTGTGTATGTGTGCGAAACTGATGAAGATACACACGTGTCTAGTGTGGTGGGACACCTGGTCTTGGTGGGAGAATGGGCCGAGGGCCACCGGGGCAAGAGGGGTGGCAGAGAGAGAGGCAGGGGGAGGCAGGAGGGAGGCAAGATGAGCTATGGGGCAACACAGCAATCTACTTCCGCACCAAAAGCCCTTTTAATTTAGCCACGGTCAGATTAGACGGAGGCACATGGCATAGGTGGAGAGAGAGGTTGCTGCCAAGCTATTAGGTAACCCTGAGTGGGCAAGCTGACAATACACAAATAGATATACACACACACACACACACACACACACACACACACACATACACACAGTCAAAACCACTACAGCATATAGCTTCTATTGCTCATATATTTTGGTTAGATCATTATGAAACACTTGAGATGTTTCAGGAAAGCTGCACTTCGTATGAGTTTGTTGAGGGGCATGTTGTTATACACAACCAATGTGGTTAATCATTGACTTTATCCCCTGGTCTTAATTCCCTATCATAGCCTTTGTGCTATTGGTATGACACTGACAGCACAACATAGTGCTGAGGACCTGGAGTCCATCGGGCAGCTAGCAGACAACCCTGACACATGGAAATGGCAGCCAACAGTGCTAAATAGAGGCCAGGGCAGGTGAAAGGCAAGATAGAGTGTAAGCCTGAATTTCTACGAGACACATACTGTATTAGAGACACACACGGAACACACGCCACATCCACAGCAAACATACAAAAGCCTGAGGCGGCTCGCAAGGATGAAGCGTCGAAGCTAAGGAGAAATGGCAGTTTGCTTGGTGTCTGCTTAGACTTATCACAGTAATTGCCGCATGTCTGTCAATGCCGGTGAATGTGAGGAAAGTGTCTTCCTCAGCTGCTCCCCTGCCTGTTTTGTTAGCTGCACTTGTGTAAAGTGGGAGAAAATAAGTGTCATTCAATGAATGCAGCTATTCTTCCCATGACAGCTTCATATCTGCGAGGTGGGAGGAGGCCTCCCCAAAAATCCCCTTCTACTGGTAACGCCTTTGACAGGGTGTTAAAAAAAACAGGCCCCTCCTCTTCATCCAAGCTTGGGTGAGCACCCACACATAGTATATACACCAACACTAATAACTTTCTACACACCCACTCAACAATGCACACGGACATACATGCACACATGCCCGCACACACAAACACACACACCTACACACACACAGACCAGTGAAGGGTGCCTGTGCTGAGTGAATGGACGCCCTCTTTAACCCTGCTCAGCAAGTGTCCCTGTGCTAATAGAGTTGATCAGGTGGCTGAAGGAGAGAGACACACAGACACAGACAGACACAGAGATGTGGTTGAGGAGAGGAAAAGAAGTTCCCTCATGTAAATTCTTACAACCATATCTGTCTGCCTGTCTGTCTGACCCTGTCTCTCACTTCCTCTCAAGCTCCTTCACCCTCACTTTCATATGCAGCAGGCAAATGGGTCAGTTGCCATGGAAACAGCTGAGAGGCCAGGGATCTTCTAGAAAAAAAAAAGTCTATTAAGAAAAGTGGGGGAAGTCCCCCCCCAACTCTTTCAATTGAATAGAGGAGTGAAAAAGAGTGAGATGGGCTGTATCAGGATGGAGTGGGATAGGTGACAATCATGACAACACACACACACACACACACACACACACACACACACACACACACGCAATTAATGGCCTTTAAATTTAGGTTGAATGAGAGTAGCCACATGAAGTCTTAATGCAAGGCTGGGGCAGAAAGGAGTTGATGATGACAATGGTGATGAGTGTGAGCAGATGGAGCATGCGTTACTACCTCACAAGCTTTTATGTATTGTACTTCTAGTCCCTACATTTTCCCAATAAAACCTACAAGATCTCAAGTTTAGAATCAGCCTTCTAGAATTACAGCTGTTTTTACAACAAAATGACAATTGACAAATTTGTCCCATCTAATCATTCAATGGCCAAATGGCCTGTTTTGACCATCCCATCTATAACGTATGAAGGGTTACCTCCTTCCATTAAGTCAGTTTTGTCACAGAGATCGGTCCATCCTCCTCCTCCCTGGACAAGCATCTCCTGTCCTACAACTACAACACAATCTGAGAGGGCTTAAGTTAATGTGCTGTAGTTATCACTGACAAGGTTCTTTCAATAAATGAATCGGCAACTGTTTGAATTTTGAAGATCACCCAGAATTCATGTAACTTGATTTCAGTAAATGGTGCGTTGGTTGGACCTAAGCTTGGACCTTTTTCCTAGTTTCTTACTGGCCGCTGTTATTTTCAACACTGTGTGACGAGAAGATTTCCCGCCAGTGACCACACCCCTACCAACACAATTACAGCAAGTCAACGACATCTCAATTAGGGGGGTTCTTCTCTGGCGTCACTGTGTGATTTAGGCTATTTGTATTTTTACATGACAGAGCGGTATTAACTAATAGGACGGTTGGACCCACAGTCATTTCTCTGTACGGATTCAATAGTAGGGAACAAGCCTGAAGCTTCTGAGCTTTTGACCCCCCAGGGAGCGTATAGCCCAGTGCTGTGGCCTGCCAATCGACCCCACCTGACCACTATGCTCTCCACCACTGCAGAGGTAGCCTCACTGATGGTGTACTTCCCTGAATATTTCAATAATCAATGAAATATTAATATTCTGCACTGAGATGATGAGTAGAGGGAGTAAGGGACAGAGGTGGAGTGAAAGAGTGAGGGGGTGAGTGATGCTGTCAGGAGTATAGGAGGGAGAGTAAGAGAGAGAGAGAGAGAGAGAGAGAGAGAGAGAGACAGATTGAGAAACAAGTTTTCTTGTGGGTTTGGTCCATAAAATGAGCGAACATCTTCCACTGTAGTGAGGAGAATTCATAAAAAAAGTATCATCCGTTACCAGTAAGCTTCTTTAATACGGTTTTATAATATACAAGACATTTGCCCACACTTTTCCAAACTTGTCTGCTGTCTTTGTTGGAGCGAGCCCTATCAGCGGAAAGCAACGCTAGGTTGGTCTTTGACTTTACCTGAGATTATTGTATATTGTGCCAAACTCAGTGGCAGAGAGAAAGAGAGAGAGAGAGAGAGAGAGAGAGAGGGAGGGAGAGACCCCTGCGGCTCACACCATGACATGTACGTTACACTCTATTAAATTAGCATGAGTCCAATATTAAAATAATAACATTTACCTCCACAATAAACGCTTTGGGTTCCAAAATCAATACCTCTACCCTATAATGCCAAAGTATCATTATAAAATAATAAGAGCAAAGTTGTTGCATTATATAGAGCATTAGATAAAAAAAACTGAGAAGGGCATGCACATATTATAGATTAAATAATTTCATTTGAAATGTCACAGATTCCTATAAGAGTTAATAGAGTTACATTACTAATGTGATATTTCTTTTTTGGTTTGTGACAAAGAAGCAAGAGGCAACACAATGTTAATCGTAATGTAATGAAAACAGAGAGGGGAAGAAAAAAAACATTCTCACAAGTATGTGCTCTAGATGTTTATACCCATTAGTATTAGTGGAATGTAACCTTTCCAATCCAAGGATTGAAAATGAAAACATGGAAGTCCAAGGCAAAGTCGCTCAACCGAGGTTTACCTTGTCCTTAATTGCTCAATCGAAGTAACTAAAGCACTAAAGACTCATATTGCTCAGCATACACAAAGCGAACCCATTAGTCTACACTCCAAAACACTACTCCACACATCAAATCAGATTGAAAAAAAATCATTGATTCAGGCACACAAATGAATGAGTGAAATAAAAAGGCCTAAAATGTTTTTTGGAATGATGACGGTATCATCTTTGAGTTGATGCACAATGTAGATAGTCTTAAGGTGAGAACAGAATGATACAATGAGGACAGCTGAATTGTGGAGGCCCTTGTCATGCTGTCTATGGCCTCAGTGGATGAGCCACTCTCAAGGTACTCAGTCTCCATTCAGAGCATGAATCAATGGCTCCTGATTAGATTTCGTGGGGTTACTATGCCGTTTTTGTTTGTTGTGACATCTTCCCTCGCTTTGTGAGGTCTCTGTGCTCCTGACAAAGGCGCCTCCTCCTAGGATGGAAGAAGAGAGGAATGGGGAGACGGGAACTGGGGGAGGGGGGGGACCGCTGGGAGGAACCATCAAGGCTGTTTCCTTGTCGTGTTGTTGTGTTGTGTTGTTGTCATGTGAGTGGGTACATGTAACTGTGTGTGTTTTCATGTATCCATTTTCATGTGTTTGCGATCACGTCGGGGAATAAAGCACGCGTGGTCATGGAGCACAATTTGGCGATGTGTTATCAGCAGAGTGTGTGTTTTGGGTTTGAAATGAAAACTGATTGATTTCTCTCGGTGTATGTTGGTTCTGATATTGTTAGTCCCTGTTTTGTCCCCGTTCCTCCACTCTGTTCAGCTCAGGAGTTGGGAAGCACAGGGGCGATACAACAAAAAGAGGGAATTGGCAAGTGATGAAGTTTCCAAGTATTCATTATTGTACAATATGCAGGTCAGAGTGACATCCTACCCTCTATTTGACAGCCACTTCCACTGGTGAGAGGCCACACTGAAGTTGGACATCAAACAAGCTCACCATGCAATTTTAAGTATGGACATGAAGTAACTATACTTCAAAATCCCCAGTAAATAAACAATAAACTATAAAAAAAAGAAAAATGTCAAGC
Organism: Hoplostethus atlanticus; assembly: GCA_034670405.1. Classification (NCBI taxonomy): domain Eukaryota; kingdom Metazoa; phylum Chordata; class Actinopteri; order Trachichthyiformes; family Trachichthyidae; genus Hoplostethus; species Hoplostethus atlanticus. The sequence goes on along the minus strand of JAXDDX010000002.1, from coordinate 5,334,473 downwards.
AAAAATACAACAAACTCCATCAAGCAATAAAGGATATTTTTTAGTGAGGAATGTTTACCAGAAACCCTTTCCCACTGCCAAGCCAAGACCAAGCCTCACAGTAAACTGCCTCTGTGATAAGGGGCTGAAAGAATCTGATAAGCTCTAAATCTAAACAGGGCCAAAGCATCCGCCTTAATAATAAATGTGCCGTGCTAAAAGGTTACTTGAACTGCCGAATTCAAATTTAATTGAGGCTGTGTGTTGAATAATTAATCTTATTTCCCAGAGAACACAAGGCGTGGTGGACAAGCCAACGCTGAGAGCCTAGAAAGAGACACACAGAGCGAGAGAGAGAGAGAGCGTGAGAGAGAGAGAGAGAGAGAGAGAGAGAAGCAAAGATGGAGGGAACAGAGTGAGGAGTGCTGCGCCAGCCCACGCCATGATCTGATGAACCCTGCCAGAGCACGACCCACAATACAACAGAGTCAGGGCATGATGTCATCCGCCGCATCATCACCCTGGTAACCAGCCTACGTGTGTGTGTTTGTGTGCAGAAGGGAATAAAGAAATCAACCTTTCGCAAACCGAACACAAAAAAAAAGAGCGTGGAAAAAAAAGGGCAAAGCCAAAAAAAAAAAAAAGAGAGGAAAGAATCAAAGCACTAACAAGAGAAAACTATGAGATGATGGTGCCGATTTTTGTTGTTGTTGTTATTGTTGTTGTCGGGGTACAAAGGAAGTATAAAGAGGAGCATTTAACGTCCGCCTTTAATGTTTGTATCAGCTTGCCCCCGCCGCCATTCTCCTCCCTCCTCTCCTCCTCCTCTCCTCCCTCTGTAGGTATTCCAGTTGGAGGCGTCTCCTTAGATCTGTGCCTTTTAATGCTGACTGCCGCAACTCTTTTGAGGCGGACTACAAAAGCAAGCTGGCAGTAAACTTTTCCCCCTGAAGGAGAAAGAGAGGAGTGCTGTTTGGGATAGCTCCACTCTGGGGAAACTCCTCCACAACGCTAGGCTGATCTGAGGATGCGAGCGCCCCTCCTCTGCCCCCCCACCCCACCCCCCCCCTCCAACACGCAACAGCAAACAAAGCGCATTCACTGCGCCGTTTCTGCACATAGGTGTGCGTTTGGCGTGGACGCATGTGTCCGTGTGGTCCGATGCGCAGTACACACATGCGTATTTAAGGGAGTACTTGCACTACGCGTGCTCATAATCATAGACGTTTTATTACGACTGTGCTGTCAGCCTGCATTGCCTGTCTGCCCCGTTTCAGCAGCAGCAGCAGTCCTGGTCTTCTAGGTTTTCTCCCCCCCCACCCCCACTCTCTCTTCTTCTTCTCTCTTCCCATCAGCCCTCTGTTGGTATAAGGCAGCTTCCCCTCCATTGTTGATCTGACTCTGGGCTCCACAGTGCTGAGGTGGCGGATTGTGGCGGAGAGATGCCTCTGTCAGGAACGTGCTTATCCTCTCACTCTAGCCATCCTCTTATACATAAAATATCAAACATCTGAGGGACAATCTGCTGACCTGCTGTGACCTCTACACACGCATGCACACACAAAAGCACACGTATACGCACACACACACACTCAAATACACGGCGGAAAACAGACACACACACACACACAAACGCACACACACACACACACACAGATGCACGCTGGCATACAGTGACACACACACACACACACACACACACACACACACGCTCAGAGAGCTGGAGTCGGCTCACATCCCCCACTCGTACGTGCCTCGACTTACTTCCACCACCACCACAACCCTCAGATGATGTATTTGCGACATCTGGCGGCGCCTGCTATATTCATGGGTACCGAGATACAAAGCGAGTAGGAGGGAGGCAGCAGGAGAGAGAGAGAGAGAGGAGGGAAAGGGAGACATGGCTGCCTGTGAGGGGAGAACGAGCAGAGAGCGAGCGAGCGGGAAAGAGCGGGAGAGGGTGAGGGGAAAGGAGCCCTAGTCGAGGGGAAATAGACGGGCGGCTTCCTCGGCGGCTATACCATGAGTTGCGAGTTGCAAAGCCGCGAGCACCTCAAATTCCACAGCAAAAGGCTTGGGTACCCCCTAGTGGGCGCCCAGCGGCAATCTGGCCCTGTCGGCGTGGTGGGGGTGGGGGGGGGGGGGGTACGGTGGGCTGCCATGAATCCATAGGGGTCAGAGGTCAGCCTTCTTGAGTTGCGGTGACATCATGACAATGGGACACTTCGAGAGCCTTAGAAACACAAGCTGATCCATTCTGCCGAGGCTAAGGCACCAGGCCCCTCTTTTCCCACACATTCACACCCTCTGCCCGACAGGGAGAGAGAGGGAGAGAGGGAGAGAGAGAGAGAGAGAGAGAGAGAGAGAGAGAGAGAGAGCAGAGGGGTAAATGTGTAGGCCTCACCCCCCCAGCCCCCCACCCCCACCTCGCTTTCTTTCTCTCTCTCTCTCTTTCAGGGGCTGGATTAAAAGAGATGGCTTAATTCTGTCTAATTATCTACCCTTACCCTCTCCCTGCCTCCCCCCCACCTCTTTTTTTTCCTCTCTCTCTCTGCATCTCCCTATATCTCAGTGTGTGGATACTAATTAGCTGATGTGAATTGTATCTATTATACAAATAGACCGCACAATTACGGTCTAAAAGTATATTTTCTGCCTTTTAAAATGTTACACTTTAGTACATCCCATAAGAACTTGAAATAAAACGTATTTTCAAACGCGGCAGAGGTGAAATACATCACTATTCTTGTTGATGCCGTCTACCCATCAACACTATTACGCCATGATTGATGATATTCATCACGCAATTATCAAATTGCTCAGATAATTGCAAGACATGGGGGGTAGCCTGGTGTAGCTGCCCTCACCATGGAATGGCATTGTGCCGCTAAACATACAACATTACTGCAATATCGACGTTACACAAACATTTGATTCACTTTAATTGTATTAGCTCAACAGTACAACAATACATTCTAACTCACAAATCCGTTGGCTTTACGCAATAACGCTGCAATGCTCGTGTGTGCGTGTGTGTGTGTTTGTGTGTGTGTGTGCATGTGCGTGTGTGCATGCACGTTACATAAGCAGAAATCACATTAATGAGATCATACATTGGTGTTGAAAGTGCTAATTAGTTGCCGGGCTGAGGGTGAGGAAACTAGGCGAGGATCCTACTGACTTCAACCATTGTTTCCTAATCCCCTCCACACATTCATAATTCATTCCATCATGGACGGGCGATGATACAGCGGCGCTCGTTTTGTCTCTTTTTCCTTTCTCTCTGGTTGGGGAGATGATGATTTTCTCTTTTTTTTTTTTCTCCCCTTTCTGTTTCCTTTTTTTGCTGTGAGGTTTCACGGCGATCATAATAATATGTAAGAGCGAGGGATGTTCGCCTCAGGACCCAGCTGTCGGGCCACTTTGACAGCTTCATTTGTGGTGTCGCTCTTTGATCCTTCCTGTCACTGATATCCAACGCCACTGAACACACATTTGCCCCCCCCCCACCCCCCACCCAAATAAATAAATAAGTAGAGAGCTGTGCAGTGCAGAGCCAAGTGAAGCGAGGTTTCTGAGCTAGCTGGCTGTTCGCTACGTCTGCTGTGAACTAGCTCGCCTCTATCCCCTCCGCTCTCCCTCCACTGCAGCGATGCATCGACCCCCCAGGGCTGATCCCTTTGTAAAAGCTCTCTGACACACAACCACCCACCCGCCCACACACACACACACACACACACACACAAATACACATCCCCACACAGAAGTAAAAGCAGCATCACTCCCAACAGTAACTCCCTTTGCATATAGTGTGTATTCTCAAAGTCCACCATCCTTGTGTGGAAGAGAACAAGAGGAGAGATGGAGATGCTGCTAAGGTGGATATAAAGAGTGAGACGCAACATGGCAGAGGGAGAAAAAGAGAGACAGTCCTACTGTAACGTGTGGGCAAGCGTGTGATACAGAGAGAAACAAATCGAGAGCTAGAGGGAGACTGATTATGATCTGTGCTGTCAGGTCTGAGATGTTGAGATGACAGAGATATCAACCATATCTGCTCTCAGTGATACAGATACACAGATACACAGAGACAGACACCCGCCCAGACTGGCCTCCCGCAGCACGGACGCAACCACTTCAAAAGGTTACTAGGGTGTTAGGGGGGTGTATGGTACTTATGGTACCTCATGTTAAGTCACACGGTACAGTACGTAGATTAGAGTCACTTTGTTCAACAAATAACTTGTTTACGATAGATTATATTATATAGTATTTCATCTCTCATCTCTCGTCAATTCCCTGCTGTTTTTTGGGATTGGATTGAGTAAGTCTCTTGTCTACCACCATTTTCAGGTTTCATTGGAATGTAGCAAAATGATAACAATAATAATTAAGGCTAAACTGTAATCTATCAAGTTACAGTTGCACATTTCCCAATAATGGCAGCCAATGGCCTGCCACCTGACCTGCCACCTGTCCCTGTGCCGTTACAGGTAGGTGCATTACACATCTTTAAACATTAAACATCTACTTTGACTAAGATTTCCCAACTCAAATTTGTACTGCTGCAATCTTCTGACGCTGGACTTTTCTCTGTAGCAGGAGATGAAACATCTTCATGAGCATATTTTTACTACCCACACAATTCTTCAGTCCTAGTCTTTCTCAATTGCAAGGTGAGCACAATTTTAGATTCAGGTACCTGAAAAACACTTTTATCTTCATGTTTTCACTTTAAAAAAAAAAGAAAAGTTCATTTTTGTATTCATACAGTCAGATTCTCCACAGCTACAAGTACCCCACACTCAGGAAATACTAAAATCCAATAGATGTCAGATGAATCATAAATTCATGAAATGAGATGGAATATCTTTATCCAATTATGTAACTGCCCTTTCATTTTTCTAACGCTCATATTATATCATGAGCATCCAGGCAGGCCGGTGGATATGGTAGATACAGACACAACCTCCTTGAAATGCCTTTACTGTTGGCAGGGTCTGAGATTACCGCAGGCATGTTGACCTCTCCACCAAGCATGTGGGCATCAGAACTACATGTGATGCCCTTGGTGGAGGTAGGTAGGCCTTCCAAGAAAGAACAAGAGAAAGAGATGGTGGTGTGGCCAACTTTCACTCTGTATCTCTCATCGGTGTTTTACATTAGGATCTAAGGATGAAGGTGTGCGTGTGCATGTGTGTGTGTGTGTGTGATGAGAACATGGAAGAGAGAAAGAGAAAAACGATGAGAGCAGGGTGAGCCTCACCTTGAGAGGAAGTAAGGATGAAAGAGAAGGATAGGCCACCTTTCAACTTCCACTCCTTTGTCAGATGTGTGTTAATGGTAAGAGGTGGAGAGAGGGCTGGCGGAAGGCTACACAGAGAGCACGGGGAGAGGCTCACCTTGAGAGGAAGAGCTAGAAGGAAGGTAAAAGCATTCGCCCTCCTTTCAGACTGTAAGTAATAAGCAGAGGCTAGATAGATATAACTACGGTGTATATGAAGGCTGGTCTAGATAGAAAGTCCGCATTGTATAGCGCGTGTGGAGTGAGGCTCACCTTGAGAACAGCGAGGGGTAGAGGGAAGGTCTACCACACGTTGATAAGGAGGGCTCTTGCACAGGGCTGGAGGAGGACCACTCAGACAGGAGGGCCAGGCTGACTGATTGCTAGGTACAGCCCAAGGGTCACACTTGGACCCGCTGAGGGTACAGATGCACTGAACATATATGCATACCCACAGAGGTGCGTGAGTACGTGCACACATATACATACACATGCACTCGCAAGACATTCGCACATAAACACACAAATGTGTTCACACACACACACACACACACACTACACCCCTCTGACCAGCTCTTCATCATTACAAGTCAAACTCAAGATGAAGAGAAGACAGATTATAAAACGGATGGAGTGATAGATGGCTGGATAGAAAGAGACAGGGCAGGGAGCCTCTACAGTAATCTAAATGTCCTTTCCTATGATTGTCATTGGCATTCTCACAGACTGTCATGTAGCAGCACAATATGTCAAACAATACCATACTCCATTCAGTCTGCTGTGAAGGGAAGAGTGGTTTTCATAATGTCATAGACGGAAAAAAACATCTGAAAAAGATGCTTCCAGCAAGCCTGGGTCATGCATTCAAAGAATCCATCAAGATCACTAAATGTCTCCAGGGGCAAATTCAATCAAACAGGCTGTTCTTAACAGTCATGACAAAGCAAAGATACCGAGAAAAACAAAGATGTTTTTTCTTTAAAAAAAATAAAAAATAACAGAAAGAAAGAATTGATTCCTGCAAAGGCAATGCACCTCAGAAGAAAAACTCCAATGTGCTGCCTTTATGTTTCAATTTTTTCCTTCCCTCCTTCTCTTTTTTCTTTGTCTTCTGTCAAAAACAACTTGGGCTAACATCGCGAGCTGTCACATCAAGGCCATCCCCTGCATCTTACAAAAGGGGAGAATTCTGCAGTTGGATGGAGCGGCGAAGCTCTCAGACACCCAACCATCTTTTACACACATGAGGTGTAAAGACTGAGAGGAAAAAAAGCCTCTTTCTATTTGAACCAGAGCTTGTACCCTGAGGACAAACCCATTATGGCGCAGTGAAGGAAGTTTTCCGAGCAATAACTGAACAAATAGAAATGGATGAAATGCAAATGTTTGGCGGAGTCGGGAATCTAAGCTCCTACCATTTAAACTATTGTGAAATGTAGGAATTTAACGCGGGGAGTTTTTGTGTTTGCTTGTTTTTCTGGCGATATTGTGTCTACTTTAGAAAAATAAATAAGCGTTTTGAGCCCAACTGTAATACATGACGTGATCATTATCCTTTGTATGTCAGATACAGTAGGTACAGAATGCCTAGCTTATCAACCGACCCAGAATGAAGCTACAACATTATCACAACCCAAGAGTCTTTCATCATGTGTAAGTGGACACACACACACACACACACACACAAGCTTTCAACATCAGCAAATGCTTTCAACCATCAACATCATAGCAGCCAGATAAATGTGCCCCCTCTTTTGCAACAACCACTGGGGAGGTGAGAGGCCTTGTAGTCAACATGCTGAAAGACTACTCCATGATCAAAGACTCAGAAGAGCATGACCCATGATAGTTTCTCTAAGAGGATAGGAGAGAGAGAGAGAGAGGGCGGGGGACAGAGTGAGGAAAAAGAGAGCGAGAGAGGGTTGAAAGAAATACAGAGGGCGAAAGGTGGGGGAAATAGAAAGTGAAAGGGAGAAGAAGGGAGAGTGCAAGCACATACTTGCCATTTGCAACAGCAAGACCGGCTGCCTGGCCACCAGGCTTTATAGTGTAAGCGAATAAGGAGAGAGTGACAGAACGAATGATCTTGCTCGCCGAGTCCATATTCTCAAATATTTATCGGTACTGTGTACTGTGAAAGGCGTGTGAGGCCCGGGAAAACCGCTGCATGTAAGGAACCAATAGGATACTGACAAAAGAGAATGGGTGAGAGGAGAGGAGAGGAGAGGAGAGGAGAGGAGAGGAGAGGAGAGAGAGGGGGCATCAGGGTTGATTCCAGGTGGAGTATTCACTTGAGTTGTCTTTAGATTTGTCAAGACAAGTGTCAAGACAAGTGCACCTCTGTGCTTACCTGTAATGGCACAGGGACAGGAGGGCGGGACAATTCAGCCAAAGTGTGTCTGAGTAGGTCTAACTGTGTGTGTGTGTGTGTGTATTTGTCTGTAAGACAAGAAAATAAAGGAGAAAGGAGAAAGAGCAATAAAGAAAGGGAAAGAAAAAGAGGGAAAGAGCGTAGGAAGAGCTACTAGACAAAAGGTAGAGGGGCCGAGACCATAGATGACCTGTATTAAAATATGAGTCTGGGGCCTCAGTCGCTCTTGGCACTTAAAGAGCCCCTGAAGTCAAGTGTCAACTATTATGTGCCATCAGTGGTGACACAGGGTCACAGAGCGGGACAGATGAGGTCAGCACCAGTGCTCACCCTCTCTCTCAACATGCACCATTAAACAGTCCCACTGTGGGTACAATCATGTGCAAAAAGGCCTAGCTGTCATTTGGGTGGAAAGAAAAGGTTTTGCAGTGACACCTATCCACCTATTTTACACAGGGGTTGGGCTTTACCTGTACATGGAAAACACTGTCTCCTTTAGGTGATATTCCACTGGGTGAGCAATGTCTGTCAATTTACCTCATTTCCCCAGATGAACTATCAAACAGGTAGAAAGAAAACACACGGGCGACACGCCGACTGTAAAACAATGCGTCAGTTGTTTGCTGCTAAACCAGCTCTGTAATTACCTGAAGGGGGTTTTAATTGTTGCATGTTCTACTCTTAATATCAGTCAACGCTTTAGCAGCTTTCCAAGTGGGATTGATTGGATAAATCATTTGGAATTATGGGAAAACAGGAGGCCTGCCAATCAGCGACGTGTGAGTGAGTTTGTAATGTACATGTGTGTTTGTCTGGGTGCGTGCATATGGATTTGTGCATGCAAGTGTGTGTGTGTGTGTGAGAGAGAGAGAGAGAGAGAGAGAGAGAGAGAGAGAGAGAGAGACAGTGTACAGGGCTGACAGCTGGGCTTGATCAGAAGGCTTACTGAGCATTCTGCCCTGTTTGGGAAGCAACAAGCACACAGTCTATCTGAACAGGGATCTAAAACCTGTGTCAACAGTGTAGTACAACTGGTGTAAACAGCCACTGAGTCAACATGCCACCATTCACATACCAATGGAGGAGCAGCACTGATATGTCGGACTGTAAAATAGTGACGTGACAACACTAGCGGTCGCAGGTACAAGAGATTGAGAGAGAAAAATAGAGACAGAAAGAGAGAGAGAAGAGAGGAACCGCACATCTCTCTGTGTGAAGGGTATTTGTCTGTGTGTGTGTGTGTGTACAGACATGTGTGTCAGTCCATCAGTGTGTCGGCGTCACAGCCCTTCACTAAGTCCCAGATTAACAGTGACAGGCAGAGATCCCTCTAATTATCTCTTCCTGGACCACATGCAAATGGCACAGCCGAGCGGAGAGCAGCGATTGGCTGGGGCAGCCTGGGCGCCGCCGACGGGCTAATGAGCCTGGCAACAGGACACAACCTCGTGATGTACCACAAAAACAAACCATCACCACGTACACACACACACACACATCACATTTTAGGAATTTAACTGATGCCCTTATCCAGAGTGACTTACAACAAATGAGCATGCAGGGGTTCGGTGGCAGTTTGGCGACACACACACACACACACACACACACACACACGCATACACACTTGTCTATGTCAAAAGCAGAAATGTAGGCCCACCACCAATCCATCAACAACAATATCACCACCACCAGTATTACTGATTGCATTTTATAAACTTTCAATACTTTGATCGAATGTGTCCCGCACGATGAGATTCCATTTTAACGTCACCTTCGAGAGGGTGTGTAGGTGCATGTGGATTGTTGTAGTTAAAAGACCAGGAAAGATCTGAATGGACAGAGTCACCGTCTGGCTTCCTGACAGCGGCCTGCAGCAAAACCTAACAGCGTCCAACACGTCCAACACGTCTGGAGCAAACTCTCTGCCCATCTAAACTGGTTGACAAAGCCGGTGCCATTTCATTAGCAGAGCCCGCGATGACAGATACCCAAACCGATATATCAAAACCCCGGTGTAAACGTCGCTACAAAGCTGGCGACACGCGTAACTTAGCACCGCATCTCAGCGACCATTGTTCTGTGATATTGCTTCATAGTTTTTCTTGTTTCCCACTTTAGATATTAGACTTGCTATTGTTATTAAAGTCAAAATTCTGGTATCGTGACAACACTAATTCATTGTTTCCACCATATCAAAGACCACAACATAGCTTCATTTTGCTGTGTGGAACACTGTCTTTGTATTTGCAGGATTAAATGCAGGGTTTTGGCGGAGCCCTGGGATTTGCCATTTTTAAATCAGGAACGGGTGGCTTCGCCTTGTCCCGGTTCCATCCAGCCTTCCATCCGTCTTTGGAGGGCTTTGCGGTAGATTAAGAGGAATTCTCATTTAGTTCTGGTATTACAGAGCGTCTCTATCCGAGGTTGGAACAATCATGGAGGTTGCTATTTATGTTATAAAATTATCCGATGGCACAAAGTTTATCATAGAATAACACAACATTTAAAGAGGTTAGATGAAATGGCAGGAGTTCACGTGGCATGAGGGATAACCTGATAATCCTATAGAGATGCAAAGGTTGTCTTGTAGCCCGGGCGCTATGCAGTAGCACAATAGAAACCAATTCCAACCCCTTGGGAGAACAGGTTGTTTGAACCAGTGTAATGGAAACGGAAATAGTGGGAAACTCATTGTCATATATGAAAGAGACATTTGATACATTTTTCCCTGAATGCACCGTTTCTTATTGCATGTATCAGCAAATACATTACAACAATTGCACACAGTAAAGAGAATATATTTTCTATTATGTCCATTAGCTAATCATAACCCAACCCTATCCAAAGCCCTAACCTAACAAAATCATAGTCGGTCTCCACCGCCTATACCCTAAACTCATTGAATTAGGATTTATTGCCAAAGGTTACCAGTCAGTTGGGATAGCTGAAGTTGGGGGAAAAGGATATGATTCAACTGTACTGTACCACGAACTGTAATAGCCTGCTGTAACCACGGAGAACAGTGCACTGTAATGACTGATGTCTCATGTCTCTAGAATGGTTTGAGCATGACCACTCTCCGAGAAGATAGATTTGCCTTGACCCTCTGGCTCGTTTTTAGAGGGACAAGACAAATATTTCAGATGTATCACACTGAGGCATCACGCTGGAGGTGAGAGGGGGTGAGGGGAGACAGAGAGATAAATACAACAGAGGGGAAAGAGAGAGAGAGAGGGAGGGAGGGAGAGAGATAGAGAGGGAGCTAAAGTGCGGCCTGCCTGCCTGCCTGCCTGCCTGCCTGCCCGCCTGCCTGGCTGACAGTTGACTCTGTTGGATGTGACTTTCACAGTCTGCTGGCGGTTTGTGTGGAAGCCATCACATCTGTGACTGGCCGTTTGATTAATGAGCCTCTCAGCTTGTCTGTGCAGTTTGAGGAGGGGCCACGGCCTTATCCCAGGCATCACTGATTTATTCGCCTTTGGAGCAAACCTCCAAATATCACACACACACACTCAAATATAAGAGTGAACATTCACACACACGCAGGGAGACACATGCCCTCCATGACACGCGTACAGTATACAAGGTGGCGCAGTGCAGATGCGTACGCACGCCGCGCTCGCTCCTCTCCACCGCCACCTGCTTACGGCTAATGAAAACCTCAATGTGTCAGTGCTGTCCAGGGTTTAGCGAAGACAAAACACGCCATGTAAAACCAAGCAGACAAAAGATGTATTCTGTCTCCACCAACACAAACTCCCATCCCTAGCTGTCAGTCAGCGGAGGGGACACACACAAGGGGATCGAGGAGGAGAAGAAAGAAGCCCTTCCTCAATGACACATCACACACTCCTGATTTTCAAAAGTGACAAGTCTTTTGAATTTCTGGCCTCGTAAGACGGAGAGCCCGACGGTGGCTTCAGAGCGTCTCTTCTGTTCCTTTCGGCAGCGGCAGCCATGAAATGTCACTCCGGCTAACCTTGAGAGCTCTTTTCTCCTGTGATGTTTAACGCTTCCAAGACTAAATGCTATGGCGCCATCATCGCCCTTAAAGTCAGATAAATGATTGGAAAGACACTTGCAGATACATAAATGTGCACGACACGCACACAAATACATGCCGGAAAACAGAGACACATACACACACAGATGCACACTGGCATTGAGTGACACACACACACACACACACGTAAAACTCCACCTGCACACACTCCCTCATTCCCTGAAGCGTAAAGTAAGACCATTAATCCAGACACACTGAAATCCAGCTTCTCCCCAGGTTGATCAGCATCCGTGGAGGAAGACGAACATTCTGACATGTTTGTTCTTATTTTATTCCCTGAGAAAAAGGCCCGCCATATGGCAGCGCCCAGGAACAGATGGTGATTGCCCACATCCTGAAAGCACAAGCGTCTATCGCCGCAATTTAAGGAGCCGCTCAAGCAAGAGAACGCCACAGACTGGCATTTTTCCACAAAGTGCTATTGTTATGGACTTGAGCGCTAACAGCGACAATGAGACAATGCAGAGAAAATGCTTTAGTGTTCGATAGTTACAGTGTATCTCACGGTTAGCTCAAATCTATAGATCAGTGCTGCTGCTAAAGACACTCTTACCTTCAATGTAAGTTTTGAAACGTGAGATTGGGTGATGACAAAGGATAAGTGCTTATTCAGGGTGTTCGCAAATGATAGATTTTTCTAAAGACACCGTAGGACATCTGCTGGGGACATCTAAGTCCCATTAAAGGGCCAATGTATGAAGATAATCATGGTGTAATCTTGTGGCGCTTTTGGGGGACGGGACCCAGAGTAGCGCGGCGTTGTGTTGAAGATGTAAGCATGAATGTCCTTGGATGATATGAGGTCCTTATGATGGAGTGGAAGGGCCGCCCTGTGACACATGAAGCTTCATCTCTCATTCTTGGCTACCCCTTATCAACCAGGTCAGAGGACCTTCTCCACACAAACAAACACACACACACGCACACACACACACACACACACACACACACACACGCGCATGCAAGCAAGCCAAAGAAAACTGGCTCAAGAAGTCACCTTGGCAGATGACAGTTAAAATGTCACCTAGATGTGTGGCCACGCTCTTTTTCAAAGTTTTTTGATAGAAAAGCGAAAAAAGCCACAATGTAGACGACAGTTCAATAGTTCATCTGATCTAATACTTGAAATGAAACCTATGAAAGGGTCTTGTGTTTCTTTTGACTGTTTCGTAGAGCCAAAAAAAAGGATGTAAAAAGGTGAACAAGCAATCTAGTCAGTATCAGTTCAGTCACTCCTCTGTAACCAAGGGCAGGAGCTCCAACCTTGAATTCAACGAGTGAGCCAATGTGGACACATCTCAATATCTCAATCAGCTCATGACAACTAACCTGAACTCTAATATTCAGTTAGCTGTTTGGCTGCGGAACCTCAATGACATTTATCTAATGTATCTGACATGGTGGTTTTGGAAAGAAATGAAACTCTTGCACTTACAGTCATTGCAAAGGAACTGGACAAATATACATGAATAGGATGGATACAAGCTCTCCTAAAAGCCTCCGTTCTCTTAAAAGCCTGTGGACTCTGGACCTAAACATTTCTGAAGTCTGTCCATGAACGTTGCTTCTTGAATACAGTATTATGTGGTGATTTGCTGGTATTCACTCTTTTTTAAATGAGAGAGTTTTACTTTTTTTATTTCATAATTCACATGGCTATTTCATCAGTATTTCACCTTCAATGGTGATGAATAGGAGTACATGAAGCAGAAGACATGTAAGGTGAGAGACAGCCAACCATTCATCAGTCTCTTTTTTTTATTTTATAGTCAACATGATGAAAGTATGGAAAGAGGTGATGGAAGTAAAGAGAGGGTGCCATGAAAAGAAAGAAAGATATAAGAATAAACAGAACAGCCAAAATAAACATGCCAATTAAATCCCATTAAGAGTATGTGTCCTTCTAAGACCTTTCAACCAGTTATCCTTCCAGTCAGTCCATTCATTAATCCATGGGCCCATTCTTCAGTGCATGCCAACCAACCAACAGGTTAGTCAGCCTGTCAACCAGTCAGTCATTAAGCCAGCTAGCCATCCCACCATTCATCGCTCCCTCCATCCATTGAACCAGCCAGTCAGTCAGCAAGTCAGCAAATCAACCCATTAGCCCGTCAGCTGATGTTAAGCCAACAAGCAAGCATGCTAAAAAAGTTAGCCCACAATTCATCCATCCATCCATCCATCCATGCAGTCATCCATCCATCCAGCCAGCCATCCAGCCAGCCAGCGAGCCAGGTCGGCCAGTCAACAACCCTGGGGGTCCTGGGGTAGTATTAATCAGTCTGGTTTCTGCTGAAAAGCTCAATCTGCAAATGATGGATGAGCCATCGTGCTGAGGGAACCAAAGTGACAGGTGACAAAGAAGGACACACACACACACACCTGTATAAATCCACTCCCCCTCCTGTCTGGCCCCAGCGCTACAACGTCAAGGTAGCAGGGTGAAAGTGTCTCTTTGTGTATGTGTGTGTGCGTGTGTGTGTGTGTGTGTGAGGGATGAAGAAAGAGAGAAAGAGTATGTGTGTGTGTGTGTGTGTATGTGCCTCAGCATGTGTCCTGCCCTGCTAATGAAGTCATCTGAGCAGTGATTTAATAGCCCTGGTGTAAAAGCCTACCGCCCTTAACTCATAGCCTGGCTCCATTAGAATGTGATATAAACCCTGGGCACAATAACTGTCCTGCCACTGCAACAATATATAGGAGGCCAATGGGCCACGCTGCTAACTCACACAGTCCAGGGAATGGAGATCTATTGGCTGTGCACACAGAAGTCATTCAAGGAGACTAAAAGTTACAAGATTGAAGGTCATGATGAGAGGTATTTTTTTTTTGTGCAGGACGGACGGGACAGGACAGGGTCGTTACTATAAATACAGTCAAGTCTGTAAGATTATATCTTGTGGTTTGACCAGCAACTGGAGGTAGTAAAAGAGCAACTGCTGTGAAATCACAATGAAAACAGCCCTAGGGCACTTCAGTCCGGGGTTACGGAGAAGGCATTACCCTTATGTGCGCTAACTAATGGATTGATGGATCCGACATCAGCGTGCTTATATCGTATGGATGGTCCTCCGCAGCTTGAGAGAGATATTTTCTCGAGTCGGAGACGGATTTGAGGAAAACTTTGACAGCTTACATGTCGTCAGCCGTGAAACTAACTTCCTGGCTGCGTCTCAGACAGAACCAAAGCCGAACCAAATCCTCCATGAAATCTGCTGCCCCGGCCCGACAAAGAGATGCTAATGAGGCAAATGACAGAATCTCAGAGGTTTTGATACTGGGAGATTAGGGTGAATTATATAACCTTTAGCCCAGCCATGCTTCTAGTTGTTGGTACTTTGTCATTATTGACTGCTCTCTCTCTCTGTCTCGCTCACACTCTCTCTCCTGTCTGGCTCCAACATTGCAATGTCTCTCTGTCTCTCTCTCTCTCTCTCTCTCTCCATTCAGCTCCTATTCATGAATGATCCAACAGTAATTTGGCTCAGTCAAGCACTGACAGTATCTGTTTTTAACACATGCAACAAAGCAACATATAGGGGGATGAAGAATGGTGTGTGTGTGTGTGTGTGTGTCTGAGTGTGTGTGTGTGTCTGCATGGGTGGGTAGAGGCGTAGAGGGAACCCAGCTCAGCATAGAGCTGCGTACTTCACCCTTATTAGACCTGTGTCCTTGGCAGATGCAGAGCTTGCCCTTTGTTAGGAAGGTGTGTGTGTGTGTGTGTGTAACAGTGGCGGTGATTTAGAATGGATTGGGCGTAGGCGTGGAGACAAGGTGCAGTAGCCCCATGGCTCCCTGATAGCTGGCAGCGTGACAGCTGTGAATGGAGAACAGGGAACAGCCTGAAGTATTGCCATCTAATATGTGTCACATACCTGCATAAATATTTATGCCCCCGTCGCAGAGCAGAACAGGGGAGGGTGGGGTGGGTGGGGTGTGTGTGTGTGGGGGGGGGGCTCAGGAGAGGTGGACTTGGGAGAAAAACTCTTCAATCAGGTGACACCAAGATCTGAACTAGCCACTCTCTTTCCATCCCTAACTCTCTCTCTCTCTCTCTCTCTCTCTCTCTCTCTCTCTCTCTTTCCATCCCTAACTCTCTCTCTCTCTCTCTCTCTCTCTCTCTTTCCATCCCTAACTCTCTCTCTCTCTCTCTCTCTCTCTCTTTCCATCCCTAACTCTCTCTCTCTCTCTTTCCATCCCTAACTCTCTCTCTCTCTCTCTCTCTCTCTCTCTCTCTCTCTCTCTCTCTCTCTCTCTCTCTCTCTCTCTCTCTCTCTCTCTCTCTCTCTCTCTCAATGCTATAAGACCTTGGTAGTACCACAGAGCAGGCGTACCTCAGTCATGAAAATCTGTTTTGTCCATGCACACCGAGACATGCTTCCACGAGTCACCGTACACACAGCATATTACATTATTCTAATATTTCTTCTTTTTTTTTCCAAAGAGCTCTTTCCGCAGCTCTGCCTCCATTGTGGAAGTCAGGAGCCCTTGGCCTTTGAACAAAGTGGAAGTTTGAGCCTCTGATGAAAAGTAGCTAGGCTATATGATCCCCGATGACAGAAGCTTATGCCGAAGTTTAGTCAAAAGGGAATTCAGGGGGGAAAGAAACTTGTTTCGGGCGTCCCAAGTGAACATCTCATTTTGTACAGGTAAAGACACTACTGATGCCACACACGTCTCTGTGGAGTGGGGCTTTTATTTCTTGAAAAGACTGCTCAACAACAAAACCACCCGAGAGGAACATAATGAAAACATGAAACAAAACACATCCACACGTACGTTTGCATGCACACACGCGCACACACACACACGCACACACACACACGAATACTCTGTGTATGTTAAATTACTGTTTTACCTGTTGGCCAGTAGAGTTGTGAAGGTGACCTGACTCATACCCTGATAGGCTGGCAGCAGCCTTGGCCAGTCCCATGCCCAGTCGGCCACGGCACTCTGTTGATGTATGAGGATAGCCTATTGTTAGTTATTAATCAGGGTTAATACCATCAGTGCATTACCGCTCCAGCTGGGCCCCACTAACAAAGGAGGAGGGGGGTGCCCAACGCAGGCCACCGACACCAGGCAATCAATCATGTCCGCACAAGAAGGTTTTTATTCCAATAAGACAGCAATTAATTTATAAATCCATTTGGGGGGATGTAGCCATCATTTATAGAAAGATAAATCAATTTTGGGAGGGAGTCGTTACTCTTCTGACTGCTCTGCTTTTTTTTCTTTCCATCCTCAATGGCATACCGCCAACCCCCCTCTCACATTCTCTCACTCGCTCACTCACTTGCTCACTCGCTCACTCACTCACTCACTCACATTCACACAAACACACAAACACAAACAGACACACTCTGCACTAGCACCATATTGGGAAAGCAAATAAAAATCAGATGGCTTTGATTGCCAAAATGTCACTCTTAACTCCAGGCTGAGTTTTATTGACAAAAGGAGGAGAACTCAACTCGCTCCTTCCATCCTTTCCTTCCCCATCCACTCCTTCCTCATAGGTGATTGATGGATGCAGCTTTTTCTCTCCTCCCTCTATTTTATTTGACAAACAACACAGGTACCTGAAGTGGAGAAGGCATTTTAATCATTCTCTTAATAGGGTGTTTCTATGCAAAGCTATGCAGCTTCCTGTGATAAGCAGAAAACAGGCCAAGTCTTAGGATTACAACCTGTCTGTTCTTCAAAAACAAAAGCAGCAATACAGGTACATTACAAGGGATCACAAATGTATAAATACATCTAATCCACTTAACAAAAAGTAGAGAGACACACACAAGACAGTCTGAGGAAACATTAGCTTTTGTTGATTGTTTTTGTGTGATATCGCCGCTGTTTCCCTTGACGGGAGGGGAGAGGAGAGGGAAGCTGAAAACTCTGACATTGAACCAAAACTACTCGCAGCAAGACGTATCCCCTTTAAGGAGAAAATATCTAACAATTAACTTAACATCTTGCTGGCACTCTGGGGGGAAAGTCTGGGGTAAGAGGGTGGATGGTTCAAAGAAGTGCACTTTAAGACTGCACTCCCTTTTAACATTACTCAATTTTAAGAAAAAGAAAAAAACTTCTGTCATCTTGTTCACCTTTTTAATGTTCTTTTCTTCCTGGCAGCCTGACTCTGCTTGGGAAGGCACCAACCTATGGAGAATAGGGAAGCTGAGCTCCAGAAAGAGCTGACAACTTCAGAGAGTGCCACAGTATCCAGTTCGCTAGAGACTCGTAACAACTCTTAACCCCCAATACTATGCTACTGGCCTTGGCAGAAGGTTTGACAAACACGACCCTGCAGATCACACACATACCAACACACACACACACACACAGCACAAAGCGGCTTGATTTCTCATGAACAGCCACAAATAATCATGGGACCGTTGTGGACATTTGACGGGGATAAAAAATTTGCTGCCAGAAGATGATGACAACCTAAAAAGAAGGCCTGCTTGACTAACCTGATCCAGCTTCTTCCTGCCAATGTGGTTAAACTGGGAGAGAGGGTTGAAACAGGCTGGCACCGCATGACTTTTAGAGCCAAGGTCAAAGTTCACCATCTCAGGGGGATCATTAGACGAGTCTGTGGTTCCACTCAGTTTAGACATCAACAGTTCCTGCATCCAGGATGGAGGATCAGGAGAGAGAGAGAGAGAGAGAGAGAGAGAGAGAGAGAGAGAGAGAGAGAGAGAGAGAGAAGAAACACAGAGAGATAAAAAAAGGGGGGAAGGTTGTCAAAGACAGGCTGTGATTGAGTGACAGGCAGAAAACATAGACAGTGAAAGAAAAACTAAGAAAGTAAGACCAACAGAGGGGAGTCAATAAGTTATAGAAGTCAACTTCCTCAAACTGAATGAAGAAAAAGAAGAACAATTTCACATCAACAGAGAATATTCTGGGGGGTCATTCAGCATGTAGCAATGAACAAATAGTACATTTTTGGCTATTGCAATTTGATTTGATTTTGATTGGCACAACAAAAGTAGAAACTAATGTACAATGTAATGTACAGAGAGGTTTTATACTGCAATTTTTCCAACAAGCACATTAATGGACAGTAGAACGGTCTCCACCCACCTATTCCCTAATTGATCGGCCCTAACAAAAGTAGAAATTAATCAGAGCTGTTCAGAAATAGAATAATGAAAACAGGGGACAATTGGAAGAGGACAATGATATGTGTAGAGAAAGAAACAGGACACAAGTTAACTTTCTACTCTCGCTTCTGTAACCTTTGGTGAGGTTAGTTAGTGCAGTAGTCTTGGGAGATGTATAAAGTGTGTGTGTGTGTGTGTGTGTGTGTGTGTGTGTGTGTGTGTGTGTGTGTACAGAGGCACCCCAGTGTGAATTCACTATATCCCCATCCGTCAGCTTGACATACTGTAGCCTCCGAACTGCCTCTCCTTCCACCCCTCCACTAGACCAGTCTGACCTTGACCTGCCTGTTCTTGTCTTGACCTTGAAAGGGTGGAGATACCATAGCTGCCCGGAGGGCTGACTCAGAGCCCTGTTTGGGCCTCACGTTTGCTTTCTATCAGATTGCTAGCCAGACTTATAGGTGCTTATGAAGTCCATAAACAGCAGCATAGTGTACAACGCATGAACTTATGTCTACCAGTCTGCGATAAGGTGTCTACAGACGGGCACTACCACCAACCATCGCATGAGCATGAAATGTAGCTTTTTTTAGACATACGAGTAGTGAGTACAATGAAATATGGTACAGTAAAACAGTCATTTTGGACTTTACCTCCCATCACTAATACTAACTATTAATGAACTAAAAGGGAACCATCACCAAACTGATAAAGCGATAATGAAGCGATAATGAAGCGATAATGTCCCATTAAATTTGTTTGAACTATGCCAAAATTGCAATCTGTTCATTTTAGGTGGCAGATTTTAGAACATGCTCAAAAGTAACAAATCTCTAGAAAGCCCTTTTTTTTTAGTCGAGCAATTTTCTTTATCTGACATGAATAAACTGAAATAACAGCACTTGAATGAAAGATGTCAGTTCTCTTTCCAAATCTGGTCCTGGGTATGTACCATAGGACGTCAGCGTAGGTTTGCACCCTTGAGGTCATCGGAGCAACAGAAGATCAGAACAGCCAGACTGCACACAAGCAGCAGCCCTCTCCCCTCCTTCTCCCCCTCCTGAACAGCCTGCGGCCTCAGGCCAGCAGCCACCTAATTGCTGGGGAGAGGGAGTGCTTCCCTACCTCATTGCCTTGGATGATGTGATAGATCTGCCTCAGGTAGTCGCTGCCACCTGCTTTGTGGCAGACCTCCAGCAGCATCAGGCCTATTTTCTGCTCAGTCAGTTCAGCCGCAGCGACTCCGCTCTCCCTGCCTCGCTCAAACACACTAAGAGGGGGAACAGAGAGATGGGGAGAGGAGGAGATGGAGACAAACACCAAGAGAGAAAACACAGAGAAAAAAAAAAGTGAGAGGGATGTGACTTCTCTGGCTCAGGAGTTATTTTCCAGTGAGAAGTTTTTGGTCAAATTTGGATTTTTTTTTAATACACACTGAAATTTATAACACCATCATTCCCAAGTTTAAAAATAATCTTTTGAAGTTCCAAACAAACAATTCACTCCAGAGGGCTGAACGACTTCAATTAAATTAAATTCTTGGCAAGAAAAGAATTATCTTTGTATGCTCCACAAAATTTGCGGAAAGCGCGAGAAAACCAGAGAGGCTAGTCAAGGCTAACACCGAGAACGTGGCTGAGAAATATACACAAATTGTTTTGTCTACATGAGTTTGTTTTGCAAATTAATTTCGCTTTTTTATTTGTCATTCACGAGAGACATGAGGGAGTTTGACTGAAGGATGTCGGTGCACTGAAAATGATTGGTGCGTGTTCCTATGCGTGTGTGTGTGTGTGTGTAATTGTGTGTCAAGGTCCCTACGTATGTACAGTCCCCTGCCCTGGTAGACGCCCGAGTCATTTTCCTGCCCTTCGTCTTTGGATGGATATCACACCGCCGTCCATCAAACCTTCTCCTTCACATACACTTCCTGTCATTGTTTTCTCTCTCTCTCTCTCTGTCGCTCTCTCTCTCTCTCTCACTCCCTCTTTGTAATTATATGGTGGCAGAAACAGTGTCGCCTGTCAGGCAACCATTGGCGGCTTGACATTGAGAGTGGCAAAGGAAGAGGAGTCCCGTCTCGTCCATACATCCCCTTGTTCTTTCGCCCGGCAGCCCGGCGTTGGTGTTGTCGGCGATGGTGGCTGTGCATCCGTGTCAGCACCTGCGCTGTATCCTTTCCTGTCCATCACTGTGCAGGTGAAGCAGATGATTGGATTCAGTCAGCGGGGTGATTAATGAGGGCCCCTCCGGATTTGGGACAGCCTATCAATCATGTCATTAGGGCCAATGTGCCCTGAAAGAGGCAGACCTCCGCCAAGGAATAACTGCATTCATCTTCATCTGTGTATGCATCCCGTCAGCCCAGCCAGGGTCACCATGATGGAGAACAATAATCTTCTCCTCTACAAATTACTTTGCAAAGACAAGGGGTGGGGGCGGGTGTGGGGGTGTGGGGGGGGGTGGAGTTGCAGTTGGGAAAGGAAGGAGGGAAAGTGGAATGAGGAGGAGGGGTGGGAAGAGGCGAGTGTTCCTGGTAGAGGGGCTTTACACTGTGTGTGTGTGTGTGTGTGTGTGTGTGTGTGTGTGTGTGCGCCAGCAGACAGTTTACAGGGGGTTGTTTTTGGACTTGCTACACCACACCCCCCCCCCCACCTCCTGGTTCGTCTCTCTCTCTCTCTCTTTCTCCCTCTATCTCTCTCTCGTTCTGAAACCACTGTATTCTGATTGTTTACAAGCCAGGTGTCACTTCGGTGTGAAGGTTAGTTTAATGAATAGTAATGATCCCACTGAATGCCTCTGACAGGTGATACATAATCACTCTTCTTTCACTTTTCCACTCAACTTCCCACCCCCCCCCCCCCCCCACCCACCTCTCCCCTTATTTTTTTCCCCCCTCCCGTTTCATCCCTTCTTTCCTGTCACTGAAACAGACAGCATTTCCTGGAACTGGTTATAATCTACTCAGTGTTTTTATTTATTTCATTCTTCTTTTTTTCTTTTTTTTTTTTAATTGTACATGTTGGTGTGGTTTTGTTAGGATGCTGAATGAACTTTTAATGAGGATGGATGAATCTGGAGTTTGTTATGATCAAGTGAGCGGCCAGAGGCACAATTTCTGGGAAAGAGTCGCAGAGCGCTGAGCCAAAGGTCACAGATCAGTCTTACGTGGAACCTGTTTTCCCATCACCTCCGCCTGCTTCCCACTCAGGCGGCAGCATGTTCATCATTTACCACAAACAACGCATCTCTGAGAAACATTGATCTTGGTCACAGAGGGGTTTTTTTTATGAAAAATGATGATGATGATTCAATACATCAGGGTTTGAATGCTCGATTAAAAAAATATTTAAACAGCACTTTTCATTGTTCTGTTCCAAAAACATGTTGAATGTCAACTACCACCCATCTACCCCCGTCTTGATCCATCACTGAAATGATGTACGGGGAAATTTGCATTCATTTTATGAAAATGCTCAAAATGGTCTGAGACCTCGCGTTTAGTTAACGGTTGAACATGAATAATCAATATCTACTAAGAAATGAGACTAATGATGGATTGGTTATAAATGGCACTGTTCTGAGTGCATGAAAACATCAATATAAACTGCATCAATACCAGTCTGACCTTGACCTCCCTGCTAAATCCCTACAGTTGACCCCTCACCTGTCTGAGCAGAGCCTGCGGGCCTTCTGCAGCTGCATGGTTGTCCACATGGATCTGTTCTCCTCCAGGGCCTGCAGCACCTTGTGGACGGCGGGTTTGGGGACACCCTGCCAGGACAACAGGCCACCAAATGAAGTAAATTATTAGTAAGTAAGAAAAGTAACAGTAAATAAACAAAGTAAGAAAAAGAAAGTAAGAAAAACACTGTTCATTTTAAGAATAGTCAGCAATCAGTTATTATTATAACACAAAAACATGTTACCCCTTACCCTCTGTTGAATGCCCATAGTAGCCTGGAGGCACTCGGCCAACAGGGCCAGGCGGTCCTTGGCCCCCCGATCCAGGGCCAGGCCACTGATCTGTTCCAGGGGCTCTGGGTCCTCCAGGCCCTGGACCAGGCAGCTTAGCAGGGCCCAGAGCAACAGGCCCGTGGAGCGCAGCTGCCGGGCAAACTGGGAGAGGTGCTTCTCTGCCACGTGGAAGAGGAAGCGGACAGGGAGAGGCAGGGAGGCTACAGCCAAGGGCAGGTTGGTGAAGATGAAGGACAAGGCCTGGACAGCTAGGGACACGACGCCTGGAAGGAGAAAGAAGCATCAACTATTGAATTAACCAGTCCTCACTATCACACCCCGTTAGCTAACCCTAAAATCTTTAACAATTGATGTATCTTGAAAGTCAATGCGTACTCTTAGCAGCAGTCTCCCTTCCCTGCGGCTCCGGTGGAGTGTAGTTCCACTCTTTGGGGATTTTAGCCAGAACATTTTCTGGGACGTCCCGTTTGAATAAGGCTCCGCTGGGCTCCTCTGTGGCCTGCCAGCCCATCACCATGGAGACCAGGTGTCCTAGGAGGCTCCGAATAGGCTTGGTGATCACGGCCCGGACACAAGCTGATCACTACAGGGACTGTCTGTGTCGTGTCTGACAGGTAAAGACGAATGCATACAGCAGGTAAAGCAGTGAAGACAGATAGGAGAGAAATGTGACAGCAGAAAGACTGTAACCATCATAAAGTTCCTGCTTCGTAGATGCTAGCTGCACTGATCCCACACTGTTACTCAACCCTCAAAAGAAACAAATTCTGTAGTAACTAATGACAGCCAGATGCACGGTAGAAGGAATTGTACAATTGCCATCAATTCAGAATGGGTTGTGTTTCAATCCTCGAATTGCGAGTACATAGACTTTTCAAACAAGCAATAGTCCACTCAACCGTTAAGGCAGCCTCTAATTCGTCCATGCAAAAATGGCCCCACTTTTCAAGGAATGCAAAAACACAGAGACATGAATAACTTGTGCATCCATATCAGTTTCCTGAAATATTTGGTTGAAATATCTAATCGCAAAAGGCAAACAATGTCAAGTTAAATTCAGATGTTCTCTATCAAACCCAGGTGGCCTGACAGTAGAAATCGTACTACTCTCTCCAGGTGTACGGTGTCTTTCATCACTCTGCCCTTTCATATCCTGCTCATATTGATACCAGAGCAGCTACAGCATGAAGTTGTATGGCACCCATAAACTTCCTACAGCGTCGGCCGTAAAACCAAAGGCTACAACAGAGAGATTTAGTACAGTGGCAGCACTGGAAGTGCACCGAAGTCTCCAGGGACGCCTAACAAATGTATGACCTCAGACCCACTGAAAGAGTGCAGAGCGGGACAGAAAATGATATAGGTTTTCCACTCTGAAGAGGGAGAAGTGTTCTGTGGCAGGTGAGACACAGGCCTATTTTTCAAAGTCCCTTGGTTTTCAGACTTCATACCGCCTGCTACTGTATTAACCAGTGTTATTGATTTTAAACAACCTGCGACTGTGTGATGTAACATCAGTGTAAATGGAGAAATAGTGAAACTCTTACCATAATCTGTGAAAGTTAACTCAATGAACAGTTTAAATGGAAACTGGGGCTACTGGGGGTATCCTGTAACTAAAATTCTAAAACAAAGATTGGGCACAGTCCAGCAATTAAACTAATTACTCTATGAGGATAAATGATGGTTGGGTGACATTGAGAATTTCTCTCTCTTTCTCTCTCTCTCTCTCTCTACCCCTCCCTCTGTCTCCATCCAAAAACCCTTCTCCAATCACCCTAATTTATGCTACAATAATTACCACTCACGCAGGATATAAAAATCACCACCAAAAAGAGCTCCAGACTCCACAGGAGTTCTGATTAAGCCCTGTATCAAAGCTTATACCAGAGAGAAGGAAAAAGAGAGAGAGAGAGAGAGTTGGGAAGTAATTGCAGTCTCTGTAACAGCATATTAAAGCCATGCTTTAGCTCAGCACACACGCAATGTCACCCATGGGAGAAATGAGTGATATGCTTTTACAGGCAGATTCACTCTTTTGATTTGAAACATCAAAACATACTTTTGAGATCATGTCATCAAATCTCTAAATTAGTTACTTGTATCTATTTCCTAAGGAACACAAAACTGAAATCCAAGTGAGACGTGTAGGTAGAGGCAATGGTTGGGTGTCCCTTAATCTTGGGAGGTGTGACGCAGAATGAAATTTGTTTTCGCAGCATTCACGTGCAATCAGGATAGGGAGCCAGATTGTGAAATGTGTGATATTTATTCACTGACGACCTTATAAGTACACACTTTTGCATACAATTTCTCTGAAACTGAAACCTGGACTGTAGTCATTCATAAATGAACCGATACATCCCATAATGTGTTTAAGTATTCTACACCCTACACCCTAAGATCCAATTAAATCCCGTTAAGATCTAGTCAAGGGACTTTGTTAGCAAGAAAGGAAACCAATGTTCAGAATTGCTAAATACAATCTAATCATGACATCTGGCAGTAATCCGAAATGTTGATGATCAACTTCATGTTGATGAAACACAGGGGGTGAATACTTTTGCAAACTTGATTTCTCTGTTATTTGTTGTATCCTTCAACATACATTTCAACAATTTTAATAGAGCGCTTTGCATAGAACTAAGACGAGAAATCCCAAATAAATGTGTTTTGAAATGTTTTGAAATAACTTCATAGCTCAGCAAAAAGTCAGGGGGTGAATATTTTTGCAAGGCACTGTAAAACACAAAAGTAGTTAGTGCTGTTTCACTTTGTAGAGCAGTATAGTACAGTATAATAACGGGCAGTATATATACCATATAGGGCATTGCAAGCAACAACAGGTTGGAAATATGATCCTCCGTAATGACCCGTCAACTATAGCACTATACAACAGTTGGTTCCTTTACCTGCCAGTGTGTAGAGATGTTCCCATAGCTGTCCTCGGTCTAGGTACGGTTCCAAGGCCTGAGTCAAGGCCTCGGGGACATTATTCAGAGAAGTGAGAAGGTTGAACAACACGACCATGAAATCATCTGCTGCCTTACAGTTCTCTGGAGACATTTCCAAGCCACTCTCCTTGCAGAAATCTGTTGGTAGAGACACGTTTGCACACAATCTAAATAAATGTGTGAATATTTCAAAATGTCAACATATTGATTGATCTTGTTATTCAGGGGCATTTGATACACAAACGCACATACAGACACACACATGCATGCACACTCACACACACACACAGATGCATTCAGTTTGGAGGTGTGTGGGTGGGTATAAAATCTGACTTTTTATGATTCAGAGAATGACCATGCACTCTTCAACCTATCTATCAACCTCAGCAGCAGTAATGATACTGTAGCACAACACAGCTAAAGAATATGGACAGTAAGTATACATAAAACCCAATACTAGGAAATAGCATCTTCAATTCTGCACAGAAAAACATATTGGAAAATGTCAAGGCTGCCCAACCTGACGCGTGTTAACAGAAAGGGTGAACAAAAGGAGTTTTGGAATAGAAGGCGAAGAAAAACCCACATCTGTGTTAGATGGAGAAAAAATAACAGACAAGAAAAAAAAGAAAAGGAAGGAGAAACAGATTCCAAAGCCGATGGCTGTGGGATCCACAGCACATGGAGACAGGAAGTGAAGAGGAAGAGGTTTTGACAGGGTGTCCTTGTGGGGGTTGCTGTCTGAGCATGGGGCTGAGGATGGAGGTGTGTGTGTGTGTGTGTGTGCGCCCATATACATGTCTATATGAGTGTGACTGTGTGTGTGTGTGTTTTGCGTGCCTATAAGTGTGTGTGTTAAGTTCACGATGGGTTGCTGAGGAAAGGCCCGCTGCTCCAGAGATGGCAGACATCCAGCGGTCTGTCAGTCTGCTGTGTGGGAGATGACAGCTATTTGAATAGGAGAGTGTATGCACCACAGCAGTCGATGAGGGGGCGCTGTGACAGAGGGCAGGGCGGCTTCCTTGTGACTAATGCTGGACTATTTTAAAATGACAGGCCTAAATTAGCTGCTGCATTACAGGGACACAGGGGCTGTAATATCAACTTCATACCAGGCAGGTAGGAAGTACCATCACCACTCAAGGCCCTGATGGAAATTGATTTCTCTATCTTTCCATCTCTCTCTCTCTCTCTCTCTCTCTCTCTCTCTCTCTCTCTCTTCTCTCTCTCTTTTACAATCACACATCATACACACACAAGTGGTCAAACAGCCTGACCTACAATCAGTCTATTAGGCTAAATTATGTGGGTAATGCCGGTGCCTTGTTCTCTGCCTGTCTGGTAATTGGTCCTTAAGGAGAGGGTGTGCTGGATATCTCTGCTGTGGCTGTGGCGGTCCAAGGAAAACGGGGGTGACTTACATTAATTTCCACTTGGGGTGCTGGAGAGCATGGCGGGTTAACTAGGCGCCTCTTAATAATGATCCCATTATGGAGCAGGAGATGACTTGGGAGAAATGGATGACAGTGCACTGGCTCATCTCTGCGGAGCTTACACTGACTGCAGCACACAACAATTCCAATGTGTGTGTGTGTGTGTGTTTGTGCGTCTATTTGTCTGTCGCTTGCTCTATTCTTTCTCCCTCTCTCTTCCCCTCTCTCTCACTAAGCCTCTCCAGCCTTGATACATAGCCAATACATACACCTGTTTATCTTCCGCACAACCAGTCAACCAGTCACAGGGGCCCTTTCTGCAAAACCCCGTAATTGGAAGCAGACACACTGATTATAATAAAAAAGGCTGTGTGTGTGTGTGTGTGTGTGTGTGTGTGTGTGTGTGTGTGTGTGTGTACAAGATACTCATTTTATTTGTGCACCAAAGGAAGTGTATCTCCTGATTTAGGGTATTTCCTGTAACCGCTATAACACTGTAATTGGTAAATGTAGAGGCGGTATTATCCACTGCAGTTAATGCATTTTAAATTGCCAGTCAATGAGTAGGTCACTTCGTTTGCTAGCTAGCTTGCTACTTGGTAGTGTGCTGTATACTGTATATACTGTACATATTGTAAAATGAGAAATCACAGTGTTGAAAAAGTGCACTAGCTGAAACAGAGTTGTCCTGATTGACACCTCCTGCTGTCCTGGTGTTGTTACAGGTGTTGACTTCATGAATTAAAGTGTGTACTACAACACAGTAATTTGAACTGACAGCTAATTAGTGACCATACTCTACTAGTTATCTACGAGTTAGCTACATTTGAAATCCCGTCTTCTACTTTCTATCCACACGGCACCAAAGAGCACGCCAGGACGGACGTATCACAACTTCAGTATAAGGCAGTGCATGGCGTACGGGAGCGTAGGCGTTCGGTCATGCCGCTCCTTCTGTCTGTCTGCTTCCTGGTTAATTAGCCCGTCAGCGTGATAGCACGCGAGAGTCAGCGCTTCCGGCGTTGATTTACGGCGGTGTGCGGGGAGAAGCGTTGCCGAGCCTCTGAGCCAGACTCCGGCCGAGCGAGAGAACGAGACAGTGAGAGTTGTTATTAATGAGGTCGCTATAATGTGAATTAATGTGCGAGTGCACAACAGTCTTTAAAGGTTAGACTGTTGCCGGTGCAGAGGAGAGAAGAGGGGAGGGAAAATCTTTAAAGGTCAGCGTGTGTGCTCCGCCTGGCCCTGTTGAGTGTTTATTACTGCGCTCTATTGATTTAGTGATGATGATGACCATGGTGAAAATGATGATGATGGCAAAGATGCTGATGATAACTTCATAAAACAGATAGAGCTCCTCCAGAGTCTGTATGACTCGATTAGGGTCATACAGCACAGTAATTAAGGCACTGGTAAACATTTTCCATGTCCTCTGGGAATAGGTTTCTGGTTCCACGATGAAAAAGAGAAAATATTACAGAAAAAGGTTGCATTTTATCCCGGAGGCAGGCATACATTAAGCCTTGAAGTGTGTGTGTGCACGAGACACACACACACACATCTATGCCCCTGATCCCTGAATACACACCCATCTATCTATTCGATATAGAGTGGACTTACGCGAGTTTTCCAGGAGTATTCTGGGCAGGTGACAGTCTCTGTGCAGCAGTGTCCGCAACAGCAGCCTGGGACTGCTTCCCGGGTCAGAGGTCAGCAGCCTCAGCTGACATCCAGAGGCCGCCTGGCCCGTCGGACCGTCTCTGTGAGTAGATAGAGGGAAAACAACATTGACAGTTCTGCAGTGTCAGGTGAGTGTACAGATAGCAGTCCATTTAGCAAGAGACAACGGAGGAGGGGAAAAAGCAATACAACTGCAAGTCAAAGACAGAAATCACAGTTGTCTCCGCTGACAATCTGGGAAGAAACAGTGTTTATGCCATAATGGTAACTTTCTTCAATGACACTCACTCCTGATACCAGCTTAGTCTGCAAATACCTTCATGCTCGCTTACTTATGGTGTGCACCAGTACGGAATTAGCTCTAATCTTGGCCAGCTAAAAGCAAATTAACATTTGGGAAGGAGCCAAATACATGAATATACAGCAGTACCCCCCTCCTACATCTTTTGTATAACCAAGAGGCTGCAGCCAGCTGTGGGTAATGAGCCGTATCCTTAGTGTGTGTGTGTGTGTGTGTGTGTGTGTGTGTGTGTGTGTGTGTGTGTGTGTGCGCGCGCGCGTGTGTGTTGTTGTGTGTGTGTGTACGCCTATGCATGCGTGCACGTGTGTGAGCGTGCCGACATGCGTGTGTCTGCATGTTACTTTATACATCTCAATAAAATCTAATGAAAGGAATGGACAGAGTGTGTTTGAAGAGAGAAGAGGAGGGAGACTGTACAGGGGGGCGGCTGCCCGGGTATTAGCCGTTCCATTTGAGCCAGAAAGCTAGAGCATGGTGCACCCTGCTGCTTGACTGAGGAATACTATGCCTCGACCTGACAGCGCAATTTATGATGTCACTGGGACTGCAAATCCAGAAGAAATCCTCTTTTAACTGCTCTGATAAATCTACCCGGCTACGGCGCAGGGTCAGCTTACAGAACCAAGACGCACACACACACGCACATGCATGCACATAGACACAAAAGAAAACATGGGGAATGGATCCACACACACGCACGCACGCACACGGACACACGCATTCACAAACACACACATCGACACACACAACTACACACACACACGTATGTACCCAGAAAACATAACTTCAGATGCTTTCTTTATAGCCTGTAGTGCTAGTTGATTTATTTACGTGCTCTGTGATTTTATTATTGTTTTATTTAATAACCATAACAATGGGCTTTATTTTAATGGGCTAGGGAGAGATTTGGCTACAGGGGCCAAGTCCTGGATGAGGACCTATGGATCTGGCCAGGGGCCACAGGTAGGCCCCCCTGGCGCCCTCAAATGCAGGGAGGAGGTGGGAGCAGAAAAATAAAGAGGTCATAAAAATAAACTAATTTCAGTCTCCAAGACTTGGGAGCAGGAGAGAGGGGGAAAAGGGGTTAGTTTGATTTGTGCTCCGTCAGCACGCAATGACATCACCTCTGACTGTGAGGGAGATGAGAGGGGAGGGGGGTGGAGTCAGCGGTGAGGGTGGAGAGTGATTGACTGCACCATAGAGGTCACAACAGTAACCGGACACACACATACATGCATGCCTGTGCATATGCACGCATACACACACACACACACACACACACACACATGACAGACACACACACACACACACACACACAGCTCAGTGTTCTCTGTTGACACCTTATGTGTAAAACCCTCACAAACCATCAACATAAACAAAATCAGCAGAGTGGCACTGGTGGTATTTTTCTTTCTTTTTGTGTTTTTTCTCTCAGCTTGCATCTGTCTTATATTACCACAGGCTCAGCAGTGGGCTAGTATGGTTATATATCTACAGGCCCTAACTCCATGCACACATGGTTCTCTACAGTGGGTGGAGGTGTGTGTCATGGTTTGGCATACCAAAGTGTGTGTGGTGTGTGTGTGTGTGTGTGTGTGTGTGTGTGTGTGTGTGTGTGTGTGTGTGTGTGTGTGTGTGTGTGTGCGTGCGTGCGAGCATGTGCCTATGTCTGTGTGTTCTACCTACCGTATGGATTGCTCTGTGAACAAGTCCGGGTCGATAGCATTAAGCCAGTGAACACCAGTGCTGCCAGGCTGGCGTGGTGTGGACTCTTTCACAGGACTACTCATAAACGTCCTAAAAAGCAATAGAGAGATCACACATGGCAATTTAATCTTCAATGCACAAACCATCTATTTAATTTGGCCATCACTACAACAATGCTTAGATGACTTCAAGCTATGATATCCTAAAACCAAATATATGCAATGTCCTTTAGTGTCATTAAGACTTTTTAAAGGAGAGTGGGCGGCTCACTCAATTTCTATTCTCTATCAAGTCTGTGGTGGAACTAGATCCTAGATCATTTGGGGCATACATAAGATTTAACAAATGAAAAATATACCAACCCATAGAGCAGAGACAGGGGTGCTGTGAGAATGACCATGACAGTCAGGAGCTGGTCACAGAGGCTGTGGATTTGGGATGGCCAGTTGGATCTGCCCGCTACAATGGCAATTGCTGAGCAAGGGTCAGAGCACACCAAGGCCTTGGGACAGTCACACACACTCCACATCAGCTGCTCCACATACAGTAACACCATTGTAATGTCACACCTTGGACACAAAATAAGGGAATGGAAAGGGCAAGGGAATGGACGGAAACAGAAAAGACAAGACGTGAGCAAATATGTGAGAAAAATGACATTGTGGTAGAGATAAAAAGGGCCGACAGATTAAGGTATTAATAGTGAACATCAGTGTTTCCAAAGGCTGACATCCACCATGACATCATCACATAACAACCTCATTGGCCGGCCAGTCAGATAATGGAACCTCCTGGTGAGTTTACAATTGGAAAGTTGAGTCTACTGCTGGCTTTGGATTTCACTATAAAAGCCACCACGTTTATGTTTAAATGCCTATAAATCTGTTTCCTCAATTGGTTTAGAGAGCTGCTTATCATCTGTCATCTCCTCGTCCCTGCTCTTCTCTCTCTATAGCCAAAACAGTCGTCAAACACGCACAGAGGTAGACAGATACAGGAGACCTGAGGTAGTCTGAGAGTACCCAAGTGAGGGTGATATACCCAGGAAGCTTGGTGAAGCTCTGAAACACCATCTGGTTAGCATAGCCTGACACTCTGCAGAGCCTGACAGTACAATTGTCCTTGCAGAGACACATGCATCTCACGTCATACACGTAAACCAGGTTCTGCGTTGACATCATGTTATGCAGTACATGTATACCGCACCTTATCTATTTCACTCCTTCCTCTCTGTATGCCACGGTCTGGCCTGCTCATCGTCAACAACAAACGGGAATTGAAGCAAGGAGAAGGAAGAAGGGGAGGACAGAGAGGAGGACAGAGGAGGCCTGAGCCTGTACTGAGAGAGTGTTTATGATGTGCTAACACTATATTCAGACCACCACCATCAGACCATAGTGGAGTGGAGCAGGGCCAACAGCGAGGGGAGACGAGATCACGCAGAGCTTTGTCAAGGAAGTGTGATGCAATGCCTGAAGTTAAGATCATTTAGGGTGAGTTCTTCATTATGTACACCAAAGTCTGTACGTATGCAGGCTGAACACAGATCTATGTGAGGAATGAATCCAGTAGGATATGTCAGATCACTTTCACATGGAAGGGGAAGTGATTTATAAAAGATATAAAATAACTTTATTACTCAAAAATGTACACACATAAGGCCTAACTAGTCATTGACAGTTGCCAGTAATCCAAACTATTGATGAAATGAAATATTCATTTTCAAAATAAAAGCATTATCATCCTCTGATATGTCTGCTCTGCTGTAGACTATCAAGTTCATTGGACCACTTATTAACTGATCATAAACAAAACTGAATATGATACTACATTTTGTAGTCATATTCTGATGCTAAACTAGAGCACATCATCAGTGATAATAAAAATAAAATTAAAATGAAAAAACTGTAGAAACCTCTGCAATATGATATTAAAGTACCTGATTTGCAGGTGTCTCTTGTACGAAGGCCGTGCCCTGGCATATCTTCTCACCAGCAGCTGTAGAGTCTCAAACAGCACCTGACCCAGCACCTCCTTGGCCAACTCCGCTGGAAGGACCGCCCACGCGTCGCTACGGAAACCGCCCAGGAAGTAGAACCACATCTGCACCGAGAAGGAACAGCGATCACCCTGTGGACAGAAAATGGGGAGAGTGCGGGGGAGCGGGATTACAGATGAAGATATATTATGATTTGGAGATTGAGAGGGAAGCAAAAACACAGAGGAACAGGAGGAGATAAAAATAGAGAGAGACAGATAAAGAGAGAGGGGGAGAGAAAACATGAAGGAGAGGAAGAGAGACAGAGACAGAGACAGGTCTGTCAGCACCAGGATGTCTCTGTGGTCACGCCACCTGCACTCTGCACCTGGGCTCCTTTCCCCGCTGGGATTTTAGACTGCTTTAAAGTCCTGAACTGGAGAACACATCACATCAGACACACACAATCCGACACGCACACGCATCACATCACACGCATACACACACACACACACACACACACACACACACACACACACAGGAGACTCAAAAACTTCTCTGAATAAAGTGTGAGAGATGGGGAGAGAGAGAGAGAGAGAGAGAGAGAGAGAGAGAGAGAAGGTTATTATCCTTGCACCCTGTAGTTTTAATTGTTTTCAGACACAGGAGAATGTTGTTCATTAACCCGCCCAACCCCAAACCCTCATGGTTAACCTCCAACAATGAACTCCTCCAACAGACAGTTTGTGCGAGGGACATACCGACGCAGCCAAAACCCCTCAACTCCTCAACTTCCTCCCATCTTCAACCCATCATGCCCATCAGTCGCTTCTCATTTTCTTCCCACTCCACCTCATCTATCCCAGTCATTTAGTACTCTCCTTCCTCTCCCTCCCTCTCCTCCCTGGAGCCAGTCATTTAGGGATCGGTGGTGGACGGAGAGCATGACCGAGCTCTATGTCCGGGATTAGGCCTCCATCCTCTGCCTGTGGACTCAGCAGAGCAAACCCAGACACAGACGTTGGATCCCAACCAAGAGTGTGTGTGGCTGGGCTGTTTTACTCTTTATTCAATTCAAACTTGATTTAACCAGGCAGGTCACCTGAGAGCAAATTTCTATTTGCAATGATGGCCTAGCAACAATGATGACCTCGCAGGAGGACTGAGTCTAGGACAGGGAACTGAGGCTGGAATAAACTTAGAAATACATGATGATTTCAGACATTTGCCGTTTTGGCTCTGCAGACTGGGATGGATGGAAAATCCAAGGTCACGTTCTAAACTACTTCTAATCTGTTGTTATTACACCATGTTATTCATTTCATCTATACTCTTCCAACAACTATTCATACGTCCAGTTTGACGTCTATTAAAAAAAAGAAAGAAAAAAGCTGCACTGAGCTGTGTGAGAGCCAAGATACAGAGAGCCAGACAGCCATGACAGCCTCACATCCCCTCAAAATATGATCCATACAACCTAACACTATAGATACAAAAGCACAGATACTCACACACACATACACACAAACAGGAACTCCCACACAGACACACACACATGCACACCCACACATATGCATTACTCTAACACAAGCACACACCTGCGCACAGCAGGTCTGTCTGACCTCAGCGACCTAAGGAAGGAGGGAGGAATAAAGAAAAAAAGGCAAAAGCGGGGCAAAGTAAGAGAGAGGGGAGGTTTAGGCAGGTTTAAGGGCATAAAGGTAGGGGAGTTCCAGGGCCCCTATGCTGTTTCCAGACAGTCCCAGTGTAGACTGCAGACTTCAGACAGCTGAATCCCTGGAGCCCCCAGGGCAGCAAGGAAGCCACAGATGTTCTCAGGGAGCTCAGAGTAGAAGGCTGGGTTAGAAGAGGGAGAGTGGGAGGTAAAGGTGTATTGTGGGAATGAAAAGAAGAAACGAGAAAGCTCCAGAGTATAATTCCTAGAGTTCCTCAAAATCTACAGAACAAGTCAGCGAAGACACACGGCATTAGGAATTCTACCTTTTACAATGAAAGGCGCGAAATCAACAACAGACAATAGTGAAATTGTTTTATGTGTTACGTTACTGCTCCTTTTGGAGGGGTAAATAAGTAATACTTGAAGAGGTTTTGTTGGTACATAATAATTGCTAGTTTCTTTTCTCAGGATCTGGGGAATACTTAGTACCTAACCTTACTGAACCTTCTGAAAATGCCTGGGGTAATACAGGATATGATATTTCATTTTAAGATTTGGGAAAATATAGGATAATTTACCTCATAGAGGGATTTGAAACTACATTATATGAGACAATTAACCTTGTGGGGATGTCTGTATATAAATAATTGGTATTTAACCTCATTAAATGGGTTTATGACAACACCTGGCACCTGCACTTTGTGGGTTAGCCGATATGTAATGAGGGGTTGGGGTAATAGCATGGAGAACTTAACTCAAAGGGTTTGGTGTGAAAAGGCAAACATTTACATCATCGAAGGGTTTAGGATTTTATTTCATGTAACTGTTTTGCGTGAATTGCAATATTTTACCTCATTGATTTGTCAGGGTAACGTGGGGCCACTTTACCTCGTAGAAGGGTTTGGGGTCAGTCCAGTGGTGGCTTTCTGCGTCTTGAAGGATACTGGTAGAACAAACGTGGACACAGTAGCTGGTCAGCTGGTCTTTCAAGGCCTCCACTGTGTCTTGGTACCTCTGGATAGGCAGCAGAGTCAGGGTTCTGGGCACAGAGACACAGAACAAACCTTGGGATTACTCAATGGCAATGAAAGAAAATGCACAATCTGTGATCCATATGTTATATTTAGAGTGAAGAGAGGGAACAAAGAGTCAAATAGGGCACAACGCTATAATCCAGGATGCATAATTGACTACTGTATATTCAGGGAGCTATCAAACAAAGATGAGGTGAAACGATTAGATGAAAGAATAGATGATTTATTCTAAAAGTTCAGCGTGACATTTCATATCCCTCTAATCTGCCTTCACGCTGATGCTTTCCAGAGAGAGCGGCAAGAGCATAACAG
Source organism: Hoplostethus atlanticus (assembly GCA_034670405.1). NCBI lineage: Eukaryota > Metazoa > Chordata > Actinopteri > Trachichthyiformes > Trachichthyidae > Hoplostethus > Hoplostethus atlanticus. The sequence continues at coordinate 5,298,612 of JAXDDX010000002.1, read as the reverse complement.
GGGTGGAGGAGGTTTAAGACCAGGGGGATTAGATGGTGTAGAGAGAGGAAAGTAGTTTATGACTGGAGGGGGCACAGTGCAGGTGCAAGTGGAGGGGGTACATGGGGCCAGAGGTGGGGCAACAGGAGCACCGAGGGCACCGGGGCACCAGGGATACCTTTAGAGGGGATCTGTGGAGAGCAGAGGTTAAGGGGGTATTATTGGGCAGATAAACTCAGCAGATGTAGACACAATGTGGATGTCATTACCACCTGTCAATCATTTCTCACTCTTTCTTCTCTCTCTCTCTCTCTCTCTAGGCCCCTCCTCCCCATTTCAAATTTCCTTGAAATTTTAAATTCTGTTTCTTCCTTGTAAGCTGCCTGTGTCACAAGGCCCACATTTTAGAAGTAGTAATCTCTCTGGCCCGCTCCCTCTCTTTTCATCTATGCTCAACCACTGGTTCTTTGCTGGGAGAGGAACCATCTGCTATGTACAAACCTCCATGTTTCTGCTGAATATGACAACCAGTCAGCATCACTCACAGAGACATTCAAGTTCTTTACTGCTCAATTATGGTGTTTTAGGACCTCTAAACGCCAAACCTCCCCTGGACTCAAAATCGAGACAGGGCAACTATAAATCCAAGAAAAATACTGCAGAGTAAAAACTCTGCTGGTGTTTCCATTGTTCCTTTCGTCTTATTTAAAAGTGTAAATCTTTGTGTTCGTTGAGATGGCGATATTTTATGTCGGTGATGCTCTGTCAGAGGAATTATGGGATTATGGAAATGGATTCAAATTATAAACATTTAAAATGATGTCAAGGAGTTGCAAATAATGTGATTTTCTATTTGAGCTGAGATATTCAAAGTCATGTGTGCATGCATATACACACACTAAGAGATATGATAAAACACACACACACACACACCTTCTTGCAGGCAATACCCTCTGACTCCTCTGCCAATACACACACACACATACACAAACAGACACACATTCCCACCTGCCAACACCCACAAACCCTCAACTTACACTCTAGCCGTGGTAGTAGATGAATCCCTCAGCCTGGCATGGTAGTGCCCGAGTCGCTGGTGCACATAAATGCAAGTGGCCAGGAGGGCAGGCAGGTTTTTCAGGGGGGCAGAAGATGGTACCTCCGCGGCCCGCTCCTCCAGGCGGCCCAGCACGGCAGATGTTACCCTGCCGCACGCCTCCACGAAGCTGGATCGCACCTCCAGGAGAGAGCTGTCCCTGCAAGCTACCGCCAAGGGCAGCAGGGCATCCAGCTCGGCCATCATGGCACCACAGAACTGAAGACAGAAGAAGAGACGAACAAAGTGATAACATTAACAGAGGGGAAGAGAAGAGAAAGAGGAAGGAGGAAAAAAGAGAAAAACATAAAAAAGAGAGCTCATTAGATGTGAATAGTGGAATATTGGTGAGGAGGATTTCGGATGGAGCTGAGCGCATTGTACATATATTTTCCCCTAATGCCATTCAAGCCATCACAGCAGAAAAGCCAAGACCGATGCAGATGTTGAGTACAGATGTAGAAACACTCAGACATACCCTCCACATAAATTTCGGTACTGCACACACATAATCGGTATCGGGTCAAATAAAACCCTTTACGTCTGAGGATACATCGGCACATGTCTAGTTTTATAACAACATGCATCATGCTATCCACATTCAGCAAGAAATGTTATACAGGGGTAGAGATGGGGGAGACAGACGTGTGCCAAGAGGGGAAAAGGACAGGGTCACACAGAGGTGGGTGGGAGGGAGAGAGAGAGAGAGAGAGAGAGAGAGAGAGAGAGAGAGAGATGGCAGCTTCAGCAATGTATAAGACCTACAGCTCCCCTTACACTGCAGGGCTTGGAGAGCAACAAGCAACGCTTATCTCATTTTTCCACATTTGTCCTGGAGAAAGGCCCATAGGGACAGGGCTGCCTACACCTTTCCCTCTCCAGGGGCTGGGAGGCTGGCTGATGAGGGCGCTTTAAAATAGTCGAGTGTGTATGTTCGCTGAGACACGGACGGGGGTCTGGGTGCTTGTTGGTGCTCGCTCCTTACACGTGATTCATATCTCACAGAGGTTCAGCATGACTGAGGGACATTTAAGGATACAAAATGCATCATTTACCTATCACTGCAAATAACTAGATACCAGGCCCGCTTTTTGGATAAGTCTGCCATCTGTAAGCCAATGACACACACACACACACACACACACACACACTGAACAAATTGCCTCATGGGCTTCCTATTGACAGCATATTGAAAATAATGAGAGAGGATCAAGTGAGTGCCAAAGACTCCCATATGTGTGTGAGTTCACATCCACATTTATACATCTATACAAGTGAGTTATGAGTCAGGCTGATTCAAAAAGCCATAAAACAAAGTATAGTTACCAAACGCCCACAGGAGCTACCGAGCCACATCACACCGAGAGGAAACAAACCCAGTTTTTAATCATAACAGAAGACTCAATACTAGTTCAACCACTCAATCACTCAGTCAATCAATCCTTCACATCATGTATTACTCACCTCAGATTAATTCTACATTCACATACTCCATTACTTGACTTACTGTAGAGGCTGGCTGGGAAGTTCGACGTTCTGTCAGATCAGGGATCCAAAGTGTGGACGCAATTGACAATCTCACAATCTCTTCACACTCTTTTTCTCCATAAAAGCCTCCAGTGGGGCCAAAAGGCCTGGGAACAATGGCCGTTTGGACAATTAAGTCAATATCTGACTACATGCAGTCATTAGGAGCTTAGCTGGGAGAGAGAGGGGAGGGAGAGCCGAGGCCTGTCTGTGCAGACACACAGACAGACACAACACTCTGTAACACTCAAGGCGATGGGGAGGGCCCGGAGAAGCATCTCACACACATACTAGATTGGCGCATGCACACACACACACACACACACACACACACTAGCATTCACACACGAGTGCACACACACAAAAACAACCACGCACTGAAGTCAGACTGAAACCTTAACTAGCTAAGATCAAAGCCGGGAATCCCACCAGGACTACTGCAGCAAGGTGAAAGAGACGGTATAAAGTTTTTAAGTGCTAGGGAGGCCTGTTTGTGTGCAGAATGTGGAATGTCTAGAATAGACAGACGAGACGAGAAGTGAACAAGCAGGTGAGGGTTCAATGAAGTCTGAATACAGAAAAGGTACTTCTGTTGCTGTAATAGGCAGCCGGCATCGGGGGTTAGACGGACCCGGCAGAACAAAGAAAGTTCAATCGCAGGCACTGACAGGAAGGCGAATTCCAACCGGTGACTAGAGGCGATCTGGTATAACAACTCTATCCACCAAATTTGCTGCGGTGCAAAGAAGCGAGGCTCAGAAGCCCTAATTACTGCGGAGGTGTTGCTTTGTGGCCGGCCCCCGCACTCTGACCTCCCTGATCAAACGTATAATGTCTCCGCATTTGTGTATATCAACACAAATCCCAATTACTGCGTGTAGCACACATAATAAAATGGCCTTCTAGTAAATTAGGACAGTAAAGCTCAGCTCCAGTGTAAGCAGCATCTAAATCAATGGGGACAGTATAGTAATTGGGGGGGGGCAGGTCACAAAAAACGACCCGCAGAATCACTTGTCCTTCAATATAAACCTTACTGCCGATAAGAAATCGCGGCATTACCTCAACTACTCTGATGGACGTACAGTACCGCAGCCTGCATATGTATGGTAATGCAGTCGGTGAAGTGGGTTCACACGGGAAAAAAAAAACAAAAAAAAGTGAAGATTGAGGTATGAACGTATGAATATAAAGGAGAGAAATATTGATCCATCATAATGCCTTTGAACCGGCCATATTTCATGCTCAGGTCTTGTATAGTAATTTGCTCTCTGCTCAAACACGAGGGCATGTGTCAAAACGGGACAGGGGGGGAAAAAAAAAATATATCTAATATCCAACAGGCTTCGTCTTGGATGTCGGTCGGGCTGGGTGCTATTGGATGCAAATGCATGCATGTATAACCTTTGGGCTGAAAGGCTCTCATCTTTGAAGCGTTGACCTACACATAAATATGTTGTACAGGTCCTGAGAGCAGACAAATTCTGACACTCGTTAGCAATGAGAGCCACAAATACTGTCAGTGTAAAAAGGGCTAGATGAGAAGAGGAAGGAGGGGGGAGGGGGAGGGAGACGAGAGGTAAAGCCGCGATGATAAAGAGTGTGTACGGTGTTATAGAGGAGAGTAGCAGGCGGCGGAGGGAAAAGAGAGGAAGTTAGAGGGAAATGAGTTGGAGGAAGTTAGAGGGAGTTTGAGGAAGTTGGCGGAGGCACGCGGTGGAAATAAATTGAGAGAGGAAAGGAAGAGGAGGGGGGAAAAAAGACAGCGTGGTGGTGTCATTTTAAACCCAAACAAAGTTGCGGCAGTCCGACCCCAAACACCGGGGAGCCTTTGTAGAGTTGGACTCTAAGCCCGGTCTCACATCAGATGCTGGTCTTTCTCCTCTGAGAACTGACCGGTAATGGAACCACAGTCAATCTTTGGTGTCTACTCCACCTCTCCCTGGCTTTTCCCAGGCCCTTTCTTCTCATCTCTCTCTCTTGCGCTATCCCCCCTTTATCCCGCTCTCTACTCTAGCCTCTTTGTCTTTGTGCCTCATCCCTCTCTCTTCCGTATACACTCTATTCTTACCCCTATCCCATACCCTTTTCTACACTCTCTATCCCTCATCACATCCCACTCTCTGTTTCTGTTTCCTCTCGTCTCTCTCGTGTCTCTAGAGTATTTCCCCTTTATATCCCTCGTACAAATACCGGTGCCTCTTCCCAGGGCCCGGTCTGATCCAGGGTGTCAGCCATGTCAAGCCCAAACCGACTCTCCCCTGCAGAGGGTGCTTTCCACTGGGGCCTTCACAACCAACCTACAGTCTACCTGGGCCAGGATGATGTGGGGAACCCCACTTCACATCACAAGCCAGGCAGTAAGGGAGGAGAAAGTGGACTGGGACAGCTGAATCTTAAAGATAGAGACAGTGCAACAAGATGAAATGAAGAGAGGGCAGAGGGAACGAAAACAGGATGGAGGGGGAGATAGAGGGATGAGGATGAGAGAGAGGGATGAGGATGAGAGAGAGTTTCCCTTCAACAGCTTGTACTATTCAGTATGATACACGAGGGACTGTCCTGTGTGAAATACACACACACACACACACACACACATCAAATGTCATATCTTCATATCTGGGAGTACCTTGGCGATCATCTTGGGAGTCTCTCTCTCTGAGCAGGTGTGGTCATCTCTGAGGAGCGTGTTGCTAGCAGCGATGGGTGTGTGTCCAGCAGTGCTGCTCAGGATGATGGAGGTGTGTCCAGAGGTATGTAGGACCTCATCTTGCTGTAGGCTCGTGGCACAGACATCATCCAGCACCACCTTAACACCGTGGGTCATCTGAGGGACCAGCCCCCTGAACGCTGACCTCCAATCGAACTCCAAAATCCGTGCCTGCAAAACAGCAGATGCGAAGAACGTTCCTCATTCCTCTTTGTAATAATGAAAAGAGGCCAAAATGAGCATGGCAGTGCAGCAAATGAATGTGTTTTCTGCCACAGACGTACACAGACAGCAGCCTCACCTCTGGCGTGTGGAGAAGGGTGTCTGCTGTGGCCTTGTTGCCATCCACTGTCATGTCTGAGTCCTCTCTGGGCTTTTTCAAGATGCCTCAATGACCAAGAATATTTGTTTTAATGCAAAAATAGACATTGAAGCAAACCTCAATGGAGACCAACAAAGGTTCACGAACTCAAACCCACACCACTTGAAACTGAATGTGTTAACTATGAAAAGCTGCGTGGTAGCCTATAGCATCTTTGCTAATTCAAATCTATGCATTATTTAGCATGACTATTTCCATATCACTCATAATATATGAAACATGAAAGCATCTGTTTATAATGCAGAGTCAGATACGGGTCACCTCGCTCCCACCCCACCCACTAGTCCAAATGAGACGCAGAGACCAGAGAGCAACTGTACATGCCTCAGAGGGAGCAATAACAGGCAATCAATGCTAACAGCCGCGGCTTTACAAGTCTAAATTCAGGGCTTGGATTTGATTTGAACCCAGATAGTGTTGGCCATTTATAGGGTAATTAATTGAGGGGAGAGTGTGTGGGTGTGTGAGGAGGTAGGGGGTGGGGGGGGAGGCGGTGTAGAAGGGGTATAAAGATGTGCGTACTGGTTGGTGGTGGTGGGGGGGGCTGGTGGTGGGGTGTCGGTTGGAATTAAAAGGCGCAAACATGAAGGCCACAGTTCTCTAATCAGAAGGCGAAGACTGAGACCCCAGGCGAGGCAATTTAGCTGAACAAGACCGCGCGGAGCAGAGGAAGAAGGAAGCAGCAAACGCGTCACTTTTTGACCTTTAAGCCCATCTGATGAATTTCTGGTAATTAAGCTGTTTGATTGCCTGGAATTAATGATTTGGATAACTGCCCTTTAAAGGCTGTTTACCTCTCTGTAAATTGGGCCTTTCTGCAAGTCTTGTTTTTGTAAATGTAACCTTTATGGAAATTACTCTCTGCACCAAAAGCTTTCATTTAACATCTCTGCAGCAGCGGTTCAAAGGGGACAGAGGAAAGGGCTACTAAAGGCTTATATAACCCCCGAGATATGAGAGAACCTAAGGCTAGGGGGGTTTGTCTATGTAGTCTGCAAAGCTGCCTGCAGAACAGTGTGTGTGTGTACTTGGGTGTATGCCTAGATGGGTGATATCCATGGAAGTGTGTGTATGCTGTGTGTCGGAGGGAGGGTGTGGGCACCTTTGACACAGGGAGTCTCCCCAGCACAATCAATGAAGGCCATGTTAGTGGCCAGCTCCTTCACACTGCTCTCAAGCCCCAGCAGAGTGCAGGCGAGCTGGGTTAGTGCCCCCAACTGGCGGGAGGTCAAACTGAAGCTCCTGCCCTTCGTAGGAAGCTCCATTGGCGCTGTGAGGGGGAGAGGAATAAAATAGAGAAATAGTGTGTATGCTTGCGAGTGAGTGAGTGAGAGAGAGAGAGAGAGAGAGAGAGAGAGAGAGAAAGAAAACTGTATTATAGACTACAGTTCAGTCAGGCAATAAACAATTTCCTTTCAACTCAACCTCCCAATCTATATGCACTCATCAGAAAACACCGCCTCCTCAACTCTTGCCTAGCACGACACCTCTCATAAATATCGACCCATTCATGTTTTCCCAAAACACAGTACAAACAAAGAAACGGGGGGGAAATATGCAAAACTTTGCTCCCCGAGAAGTCACACGTGCACATCCTTCTCTCTCGGCACAAAACTTTTCTCCCCCTAACCCGCCGATGACCCCCTCGGCAAATATGGATTTCCCATTTTGGAGGCTGCCAAAGCCATCACCCGGGGGATGTTCCGCATTAAGCTGGAGAATAGGCGGCCGGGAGATGCGTTGCCATACTCCCAGACACATGCACAAATACTTTTGTGTGTCCGCTTAAATGAGCTCCTCCACTGCAAAGGCATTTGGGAATGGATGAGCTCAGTATTAGCCTTGGCTCTGAACGCCCCGAGATGATTGAGCGTTGAGAAGGAAAGAAAGAAGAGGGGGGCCCTCTTCCAATAATTGTGACATTATTGCCTCTGGATCCTAATGTAATTTTGCCATATTGTTAAACAAAATCTGACAATATGACAACACACACAGTCCCCAACGATGGCTGGCTTAATCATGCATGAGCTTTGTGTGTGTGTGTGTGTGTGTGTGTGTGTTTGTGTCTTTATGCACATGTAATGCAAGTTGTTATATATAACTTTAGTAAGAGAAAGCTCCTTCACATACATTTGCACATGCCAGGATAATTGCCACCGTGCTCAGACCTGCAGCCACGCTGGAATATATTTTGACTCAAAGTTTGTTTGTGCATTTAAGTGTAAGTGTATACATGTATGCATTTATGTGTAAGTGTGTGCTCATGTATGTTTTAGATTGCATGTGAATAGCGGTTGTGACTGTGTGTGTGTGTGTGTGTGCAAATTAAGCTATGTGGGCCACAGCTCAGCAGCTCCTCAGTAATGGGGTCCAGTGGGAGCCTGAGCTAGAGAGAATACCTAGCACTCCGTGTGCACATGCGTGACCTGGCTGACACACACGCGCCGGCCTCATACGCCAGCTTGCACATTCACACACGCGCCACCGTCATGTCTATTTCTGAAGTCACCGGCAAATCCAGTATCCTGCGCCTCGACGCCGGGGCAAACTAAAGATGTCAACAACTCAAGAGTAAACAATCGGAGGAGACAGGGACACATTAGAAGGAGAGCCGTTGGATTCTCTATAAAGTTGTCACTGCACAACCGTCTCTCCCACCCCCACTCCACCTGCACCACCCCTGGGGCATTCATCTGATGGTAGCATCCATTAAGCACCACCTGTTTATCTGTCCACCTTTTCTGGAGCGTCCTCTCGCTCCCTCTTCTTTCTCACCATTCCTTCCTCCATTCATTCCCTCCACCTGTGACCCTATGACTGTTTGACTCACTCACTAACTCACACTCCATGTAGTGGCACATGACCTTGATGTTTAGCAATGCTCTGCCTCAGCCTCTCATCTATCCCTGCAGCCCAAG
>JAXDDX010000002.1:5197500-5285000 GCA_034670405.1 Hoplostethus atlanticus | reverse complement strand
GGGAGGGAGGGAAAGATCTTAAGAGACATCGGATGCTTATGAAAATAGAATGACTTTTTTTTTCCCACCTGTCATAATTGTCTTTGACAATTATGGGTTCAGCATATAGACTCGCAAGGGTAGTGGAAAAAGGAGAAAGGGATATGTATAAGTGTGAAAGCAGATTATACGTTAACGTTCAAGCTATGGCTGTTGAGAAGCTTTCGGGTGGTGGACCTGTGGATGCTGTAGCTTTTCTTGGGGGGGGGGGGACTTAAAACATGAACAACACAAAAATGTAATCCCAGTTGTAGCCCTCAAAGCTGTGTTGCAGCTGGTAGTCTCACTCACTCACTCACTCTCTCACACACACACACACACACACACACACACGAGCACGGGCAAAACTGCTCCATTTTACCATCATTACACAGCACGGGTCCCCCGCTCCCTTTGGAGCCGTGTTCTGCCTCCGGTGCTACATTTGACGGTTTGTTGAGCGGCACGTAGGTGTGTAGCCTCCGCCGCGTTACGTGATCAAACAGCCCAACTGACGCATGGCCAATTATCCTGGCTGCCTCCTCTCATCTCACATTTAAGGAGAGGGGAAAGTAAGAACCAGAGAGGGAGATGGAAAGAAAGCGATAGAGGGAGGGAGAGAAAGAAGAAGCAAGGCTGGTGGTGTGTTTATAGAAGAATGGCAGATGTAAAAGCATTCTTCTACCCATCCCGCGGGGAAGCTGACATATGCACCATTTTTGAAAAAGTAAACAATGGCTCACACACTTTTTTTTTTTTATGGTGAATCTTTACCCTCAGCAAGCCGTAAATAGGCCAATATGAAACAAACAGAAAGAGAGAATGGGGTGAATTAAGTATCAAAAGTGACACGGGGTGTGTAGCTCTGTGCTCCTCTCTAGTCTCTGTGCATAACATCACTGCCTGTTCCTCCGCACAGTGAAGCTTTCTACACAAGGGAAGAGGCACATATTAGAAGTACTTTTTCATACCCATATTTTTTTTTTCTCTCTCTCACAATTCCATCCCACTGTGTAACAAGGTCGAGAGAGTTGAACCTTGCTCTCACTCCTGCGCCGACTGTGTCTCTGCACCATTGTTCTCCCTAAACCGCTGTATCGCTACTCAAAAATAAGAGGAAGGTTAAGACTGGTCATCCTCCCACCTGGCAATACCTCCTCCACTAGAAGCTCTTGGGGATTTCTGAAGGCTCTGCTGCTTCGCTGTTGTTATATCTTAACAAACATAGCAGTATAAAAAAAATTACACAAAAAAATGGAATGACAGCAAGGAGAAGAACAATGTTTATCAGACAAACCTTGGACTTAGATGGTACCCACTACCTATGGTGGACGGTGGAATGGAATAAGTGAAGGGGTAACATTCATTCTGACCTACACTCACTGTAGACAGACCTTGGACCTTCTGTGGTATCAGGGCTCATTGCGGTGTTGGATAAAGTATGTGGTAAACAGTGATTGGAAGTAGTTTTAACAGAAGCCTTGGCCCTGGACGAGCTTTTCTTCTCTTTGTGTTGGTAAATAGGAAAGTGTGGCAGAAGGGAAAGGGGGAAGTAGAAAGAAAGCAATTACAAGGGGAATAGCAGTTACTGACAATGACTTACAGAGGCCTTGGTTCTGGCTCAGAGCACCACACACTATGGATTGGATTGGATCGGAGGAGAAAAGGAAAAGATGCTAAGGGAAGAGGAAGATGTGCATGTGCTCGCTAGACTGAGAGACATAATGAAGAGCAGGCAGACAGCAGCACTAACAACTGAACTCAGGTCAGACCAGCTAATCCCTGACAGAGGTAGTAAACTTGAGAAATGCACCCTCGATAGTCTATTACTGTAATAGTTACTCCCCTCTGTTATAGTTAGCTAACATTAGCTAGCTAGCTACAACACTCACTAGCTTTGTAACTTGCCAGGTACAATGTTAGCAAAAATGACTGAAATGTCAGATTCTCTCATGATAGCCAAAAAGTACATATAACACATATAACATAGATAGCCTACAAAGAAACCTGTTTCTCCATAGACGGAGAGAAGAAAGTACTTGATGAAAAGCAGCAGAACCACAAAATGTACAGCAGCCAGGTAAGAAAGTGATCAGGCAAGACAGATGAGAGAGGAGTCTTTGAAGTAGTACTATTTCACCATGAGGAGACTACAACAGCTCTAAGCTTATTGCCTGATATGCCATGTATACCAGTTTCTCTGGGCTAAATGTATCACAGATTTCTTGTCCCTTTCTTGAATACGTTGTATCCATACCTCCTAAAAGGCTCTATGCAGGTCTATAGATGTTCTGGCCACTAGCTGTTGGCCGACTAGTTTTACTCTAATTGAGTAAATTCAGTGAATCGATGTGCATGTGCAGCACGCATTAAATAAAATGTAATTAATTAATTTAAAAATGTGGTTGGTGTAATAGATTGGTATATATATATATACCAATATATATAGGGTATCACAACATTTAGAACCAGTGACTATGGTCTAGGAAAGAGGATAGCAAATACAATGGAAAATACAATGAGGAGAAGAGAGTCAAAAATAACAGAGAATAACAGAGAGCATAAGAAAGGAACAAAAAGAGACTGACCTACAGCTGCCCTGGACCTGGCTGAGTATTTCTTGATCTTGCCACTGAGCATGGTGTTGTCCTTCAGGGCTGTCTCACACTCTCTCTCCATCATGGAGGCCAGTTCCTGGGCCACAGTGGTGAGGTAGGCTGCGTTGAGGAAACCTAGGATGGCGTGTGGCTCTGCTAGCCTTGAAAGGACATGGAGCTCCTCTCTGAGGGCCTGGATCAGGGCTGGGGCCACAGAGCGGAAGCCCACAGCGAGCCTGTCAAAGCCAGTTTCACCACCTGGGCTGGAGCTCAGGGCAGACCGCAGGAGAACCAGTACCGACTGGCTTCTCAGGCCCTGGTTAAATGATAGCGTTGTTATGTTATATGTAATTGTTTAAAAAATAACAATTAGTTCTCAACGTTTCACAATATTTGACACACTTTTACTGTACCTGGTAATGTGTAAGCACCTCAGACTCAGGGTAAAGGAAGCACAGCTGTTGGAGACAGTGGACCCGTTCAGGGATGGACAGAGTGTAAACCTGTCTGGGTCCCTGACGCTCTGGGCTGCAGGAAGACAGCCGGTCCAGCAGGTGGCGGCGCAACCGGAGACACACGCCACCCCACACCTCCTGGACCTTAAGATAATGATAACGTGAAGAGAGGGGAAACGATAAACAAGCCCAAACTCAGGAACTGTAGAATATAGATTGTATCGTGGACTGTGCGACTATACAGATATACAACTCACAAGTCAAGTAAGAGGTTAGTATACGTTTATTTCTCTTTTCCAGTTGAATTTAAACATTGTAAGGAATTATTGCAAAGGATGAAAAAAAATGTTCATTTACCTCTAGGGAAGAGTCATCTCTGACAGTATGGACCACTGGGATGGAGGAGGCAGTCTGTTGAGGACTGAGAGAAGACGAGGAGGACGAGGGGCTACAAGGAAAGGCAACACCACACTGGGAGGACAAATTCAACAATAGCTGGAGTGTCACCTCCTCCGTGCCCTCCTCATCTGACCTCAGGTACTGTTGCTGAACAAAAGAGAAGATCATTGAAGACGTTAATATCACTAGAAGAGGGAAACCATGTTAAGTGTTAACTGTGTAGGGAACGCAATGTACAGATGGTGATTTCACTAGCCCAGTAGCCCATGGCAAGTCATTTTTTCAGACCAAGCCAGTGCAGAAATTACCTTCCTAGCCAATCAATCAATCAATAGTGCTTATACAGAAGGCATGAAAATACTGTTGTAGCCAAGTACACTTGCTGCATAGTCTACAGGTACTGTAAATGAACAGAGAAGTTACAGATCAATAGATAGCTAAATGGTCATAATGTAATGTCAGCAATTAAGTGTTTCCCACTTAATTGCACTCTGAGCAATATCACTGCACATTGATATAGTCATCATAATCATCATCATCATTAGTCATGTCTGACTTTTTTATTGCTTATCTTAGCACGCTTTTATTTATTACTGTTTTATTATCTGTCAAGCACTTTGTTCTTCTGTTTGGCTTTTATTTATTACTGTTTTATTATCTGTCAAGCACTTTGTTCTTCTGTTTGGAAAAGGGCTAATTATTGTTATCGTTATTATTATCATCATCACCATCATCGTCAGTGTCATCATCATCATCTTGATGTATTACCAAAGTTCTGAGGAAGTCCATGAGTTCTTGATGTGCTGTGCTTTTATTTATTACTGTTTTATTATCTGTCAAGCACTTTGTTCTTCTGTTTGGAAAAGGGCTAATTATTGTTATCGTTATTATTATCATCATCACCATCATCGTCAGTGTCATCATCATCATCTTGATGTATTACCAAAGTTCTGTCCTTAGGTTAAACCATTGGAGGCATTCTGTGGGGCTGGGAGGACGCTCCCCTGTCCAGGGATCTCCCATTTTATCCTGGAGCTCCTTCAGGCTCTGTTCAATACTGAGGAAGAAAGAGATGCACCTGATAGCTATGTACTATATACAGGATGCAGCACTACCATACATATTACAACACACAAAAATGCATATACAATTGCGAGAAAAAGTTGAATCCTTTTGAATTACCTATATATATATATTACCTATTACCTATATGGCGCCAAAATTATGGTCTGATCTTCATCTAAGTCATAACAACAGATAGACACGATGTGATTTAACACATAAAAAAACCCACTGCATACCAACAGTAAAACCTCATCCCAGTCGTGAAGCGTGGTGGAGGGAGCAATATGGTTTGGGGCTGCTTTGCTGCCTCAGGACCTGGACGGCTTCAACCATTGAGGGATCAATGAAATTTAATTGTTGAATTGTATTGAAATTCTATCAGGAATTTCTACAGGAGAATATCAGGCAAATGGTCCACGAAGGTTGGGTCATGCAGCGTGACAATGGGCCTCATTCACAAAACATGCGTATGATCAGATTTGATTGTAAAGTGTCCGTACAAACGTTTCTACCAATACAGTCTCATTCATCATGTTGTTCGTATGTGAGTGTTTGGAAACATGCGGGAAGGCACTTAGACTGCCTTGTTCTTCATGAAAAATCAATTACAGTCGTGCCAAACCTCATTAACAACATGTTTCAGTTTGTAGTACAACAGACCTAATAGGCTGCAATGGGGTATTTGCAGAATAAAAACATGTAAAAGTACAAGTTCCTGTGTGTTGTTTGTTAAATCGCATTGTGTTGATCTGTTGTTATGACTTAGATGAAGGTCAGACCATATTTTAGGAGCCATTTACACAGCAATGCAGGTAATTCAAAAGGGTTCACATTTTCTCACAACTGTACTGATACACCACTTCTATGCATCCAATGAGATAACACACACAGAAACAACACACCAAATCAGCCACATCAACTGACACACACACACACACACACACACACCATGTTCAAGACTCACTGAAGATACACGCTGACCTACACACCACATCGCATTTTTCTCTCCCTCTCCCCCCCTCTGTTTTTCTCTCTCTCTACTATGAGAAGACAGATACAGAAGCATCAACGGTAATGAACATAGACATCGATACATCAGTGTGTGTGAGTGTGTGCTAAGCGCCTGGTGTGATGTCGGCGTCGGCACAGCCGTGGTACAGGCGTCGGCAGGCATCTGTGACACAGGCTTCGTACAGTCTCATGTCTTACTCTTCCCCTTGCCCCCCCCTCTTCCCCCCCACACACACACACACACAACCCTTTTGACTTTAACAGACTGCATCAGCTATTCTGTTTCCCCTTTTAATGTGACAGATTAGAAATGACATCTTTGGGCCCGTCATGTTTAGTCATTTCCATGCAAATCAATGTATATAAACCTGCCCATGTACGACAGTGTGTGTGTGTGTGTGTGTGTGTGTGTGTGTGTGTGTCCGTTTATCTGCATGTGTACACACCTGCATAAATAGATGTGTGTATGTGGTAGCGCACAGAAATGCAAGTAATTAATGTCTGTCTCGCAAACTTTGTGTGTGTCTCAGTGTGTGTGTGTGTGTGTGTGTGTGTGTGTGTGTGTGTGTGTGTGTGAGAGACAGAGCCAAAGTGCCATTTCCCCATCACACAGCTCATCCCCTACCGCAGGCCTATAAACTGCCTCCTGCCTGCTCCCGGGCCATGAACACATCCAGATGTCTTCCAATGGCAACACATTAAATAACCGTTCAATCTGACACACTTTCCTTTCAGAGGGGAAAACGCAAGGGGATAAAATGTTATAGACTGTTACAAACCGCTATCCTCTAGATTGAACACTGCCTGTCTCTCTCTCTCTCTCTCCCTCTCTCTCTCCCTCTCTCTCATGTCTCTCTCTCTCTCTAGATGAGGCTTCTCACTTTATTCTTTTGACACCAACTTGCTGACTGACAGGAAACCTGATTATATAGTGTTTGTGTGTTTATGTGTACGTATGGGTGTGTGAGAGTGTGTGCCACACCAGTGAAGAATTAAAACCCTTCATTATGGTGGGCCTTTATGGTGTGTTTCTTTTATTTTGACTATACCCTGTGTGTGTGTGTGCGTGTGCATCCGTGTGTGCATACGTTCATGCATGCACGAGCCCATGGTATAGCGAAGATAACATTGTAACTTGTGACAGATTATGTTAGCGCTGCAGCTCTTCACTATGCATGCCTAGAGCTCACTAGCTGTAAAACACGGCTCCGGCAAGGTCCGAGCACAAACCGGCACGGCTCAGTACCGCTGAAGGCGCTGTGTGTAAAATTAATAGACACCGCTTTAAACAACACAAAGGATTGTTCAAATGCTGGTTTGTTTGTGCAACCTTTGACTTTCTTTTTTCTCTGAGGAGAATAGAGCAGTGCCTTTCTAAGAAAATAACTGATGCAGTTCCACATATACTTAAAATAAACACAAAACGACTTCTTCCTTCCACTTTCCTTCCTCCTTATCACTCAGTGTAAGCAAAACACGTGCAAATAGAAGAAAGATGAATGTAATAAATGTAAAATAAATGTATTCTCAGCAGAGATGTCTGTCTTACGCCATGTCTTGCAATGAAATCCCACTATAGAATCAAATGGCAGCAGAGTATGTCTGTTTATTGTACGTCATAAAGTGGATGTGCGTTCTGGGCTCCACCCCAGGACTTCACATAGCAGACAGCAGGTTTTAAATGGGCTTCCATCTGCAGCTCACTTCACACCGACTCTCTGAAGTTCATTAAAAAAAGCAAACTTAATTAGACTACACTATGGATATGAATTGGACTTTTCGTTAGAGAGTGAAGGTTTGGCTGAACTACACCTTTCTAGACCTCCTTTTATAGTTTTATTTTAGAGACCAGAGATAAACTTTTTCAGCCTGGGACTCAAGTGAGAAACGTTAGAGAAAAGCGACATTAGGCTCTTGCTCTGGGACTCGAGATCGCCATATGTGGAAATTGTAAAAATCTAAATTGATTTGGGATCAAACCCCTACAAAGCCATAAACCACACAGGAAGCAGAATGACTCTTTAGCTTTGATACTCTCACTAGAGCCCAACTCCCCATCACCTCACTCTTTTCTTTCCTGAACAAAACAATGAATCCTAATTGCTACAACAACAGCACACTCACACTTTTTCTTTCAACTGCCTCCTTCAGAATAAATTCCAAGCAGTGCCTGCACGTTTTTTTCTTCTATTTCTCTACTTCTTTCTCTCCCCTCGAAACCATCTTACTTTCCTAATTCTCTTTTCTTTTCTCTCTCCTTTCAATTACCCCTGCTTAGGGCCTTGTGTTGTAAGTTATAAAGTCAGCGTGGATGGTCTGTGTCAAGAAGTCCATCCAGCTCTCTACAATGTTCTGACCTTTTGCCCGCCAGTGTGAGAGCTACCTGCAGCCTAATCAACTTGGCAGGATTAGCTCCGAACCTGATGACTTCCACTGCCAACAGCTCAGACGCCACGGAGAGATAGAGACAGAAAGAGAATGAGAGAAGAGGGAGGCAAAAGTGGGTAGAAAACAGAGGAGTCGGAGAAAATAAAACCGTTCAACTTTCAGGGGGGCGAAGACGACAATGGACAAACCAGTAATGGCAAAAACACAGAGGTAGAACTCAACAAAAGACCTGGAGAATGAGAGGTGAGGCAGAGGAAACCAGGAGGAAAGGTTTCTTTAGGCCTCTTGACAAACATGTCAATCATCTTACCCTAACTGACACACACACACACACACACACACACACACACACACTAACTCGCACGCACGCACACACACTTTCACCGCTGAAGTGAAATCTAATTGTTTTTCAGACCGGGCCTAGCTAGACAGTCGACACTGCGGCTCGCCTCCCTCCCCCCTCCACCGCCACCGCTGAGAGAGAAAGGGAGCAACCGGAGGTCTTTTATTAGATATGATGGCACATTTCACAGTTCCCTGACTTACAGAAACCCAATCCCGCGATTAGTCAGCGCTTTGACGTTATCTTAAGTTCCTTGTCAGAATTAATTTAGTGTGGGTGGGCTGCTGTGGGGCTGTCTGTCTGTCGCGCTCCGCTCCCCTCCGCTCGCCTACGGGGGGGGGGGAGGCAACAGGGGCAGGAAGATCCCTTTCAAATAAGCCCCAGCTCCAGTCGGTGCCAAACCAGCCGCCTGAGAACTAAATATCTGCTCCATCAAAGGGCCCCATTCTGCGAGGGGAAGAGGAGTGAATGGGCTTGAATGAACAGGCTGAAAACAGATCCCGTCCTGGCCCGGCCTGTGGCCCACTTAGTGCCCTCAGCCCTCGGCCCCCAGCCACCCGGCCCAGCCACCGACACCGGAGAGCAGATACAGCCGATATACTAACCTCGCACACGTGTCATGCACAACTACACACAAAATCAACTACATATTGTGAGGATTATAGGATTGCTTTTTTTTTTTGTAAAAGAGGAAGCCTACATAATGCATTTTAGTGGAGGTATTCTGGCAGAGTTTCCAGACACACGCAGACAGAAATGAATTGAATCTTGATATTCAGGGGGGTACTTGATACACACACACACACACACACACACGCACACACACACACACTGAATCAAATTTAAAAGTACTGATGTTGTGCCCTGATCAAGATTGGCAGGCCACTAGTGAGAGTCATTTGCTTTAGCAGTGTGAAACTGGACGCATGTCTACCGTCTACAGGCCCGCACTGATACTTCATTAGAGGCCTTTTCCTGGTGGCCCTCCCCCCCTCAGCGCTGCTCCCCACCCAGCCCCGTGCCGCGCCACGCCACTGTCCCATCTGATGAAAACTAATGGATTACAGCATTTCAATTTGGGGGAGCCGGCTCCGTTGTCAGCCTATCTTAATCTCCTTCAATTAGGAAGCAGCTCTAAGGCAAATCTCTGACATCTGAGAACTGGGAGCAGGCCAGTCACTCTGACCCATAAACAGGTGAAAGTCCTTCACGGGAGTGGGCAGCTCTCTCTCTCTCTCTCTCTCTCTCTCTCTCTCCATCCCTTTTCATACTTCTTCTCTTTCCTCCACTTCAATAATTTGTTTCAGACACCGATAAGTCAATTAAGCAGCAGGTGTGTGTGTGTGTGTGTGTGTGTGTGTCTGCAGCCCACCCTAATCGAGGCATGAGAGAGACTGAGCCAGATCCCGTCTGCCTGTCCCTACAGTATGTAGACTGTCCTGAAGTGGTCTGGGAGGAAGCAAGCCACAGATACCCAGAGACACTGACCAGTGGTCCTCCACAGCGGGAGGAGGATCGCCTTATTTTTAGCCCCATTCTCCATTATCTGGTCCCTTTGTTCTCATAATGGTTATCCCTCTCCCATCTGCAGGAACACAAAATAACCCTTTAATGCTTAGAAAGCAGAAAAATGGCCCAGCCTTCAGGTAATAAGCCTTGAATTACCTACCCAAGGGTTTTCGTTTCAAGATGTGGAATCTTCAATTATTATGTTCCCATTTAGAAGGAGCAAAGAAAGAGAAAGAAGAAGAAGAAGAGACAGAGAGAGACAGAGAGAGGGAGAAAAAAAAATGAAGGGATGGGACCCCAGACACTAATGGCGCCAGAGTGAGGCTTTCTTCACTTGCCTCATTTAGCCTGTCCCTCATCGTCTGCCCTCACCCTCACAACGCCACAAAGGATAAAAGACCTGAAATATAGATTTCTCTCCTTATTTTCTCTCTGTCTCTCTCTCTCTCTCTCTCTCTCTCTCTCTCTCTCTCTCTCTCCACCTATCCCTGTCTGCCATCATAACATTGACAGATGTCTACATTTCAGTCTTCAGTGACAGTGCAGAGGAAAAAAAGTTGTTGAAGGGCATTTCATCCGTAATACATAAGGCCTGTTTCGTTCCTGTCGTTGGAATAGTCATGGGATAGGCTCCGCCCCCCTTGACCCTGAATAGGAATACGTGTGTAAAGACAATGTATGAATGAATACCTAAAAAGCTGAATTCAAAACAAAATGGGAACAATCATCCCAAAATCATCTTTCACAATTCGGGACATTCTTTCACTGATCTGTGTTCAACACCACATGGAATAAGTGGATAACGTCACTTGGAAGACAAATTCAAACTCATTAGCTCTCAATCGGTGATGTTCCAGGAGTTATCTGTGATGACGTTTTGCAATTTACCTTTGTATTGTATGCACTTTCCCTCAACCTGCCTTGTCTCATCTTGCTCTTTGATTCTGAAGGGCTGACAAAAACCTGATGTTTACCGTTGATGTTTTAGATATTTAAAAAAACGTTCTCCTATAAAACTTGCTTGTCTGACTGACCTGCTGGCATTGAGTTTGAGTTTCTCCTCGGTGTCTTCAAGAAGCTGTTGGATGTCCAGCTCACTGGGCACCCCAGGAACCAGCAGCTCCACAAAGGCATGGTCGTGAGGGAAATCTCCTGGCCACTCCATCCTGCTCTGCTATAGGAGCTGGAGTTACAGAGAGAAAGACACTGGAGAGAGACTGTCTCACTGTAAAGCATTAACATCTCTGGACATGACATGTGTCAGAAACATAGTGAAGGAAAAGATAGGCAACAGTTTTGATTAAATCAACAAATTCATATGATCTGACACTGAATACAACTGAGAAATCTGCAGTGTTTCGCTGAGTGGAGTTGTCTGTCAAGAAACCCTACAGCACACACACACACACACACACACACACACACACACACACACACACACACACAACTCCACCTTCCCCAACACACACAAACCACCATATGAGTCATATGGAGCATAATAATTGTATTTCTCCTCAAACAAGATTAGGAGGCACAAATCAATTGCACCTGAAAAGGAAGTGTATCATCATCAAAAACAGTTTTCTGCCTCTCCCCGCTTCCCTTTCCCTCAGAAAATAATTTACAGTAGGAGGACCCCTGTTCAAAATGCATTGCCTCAGCCTCTAACCATCACCACCTACTGACACCACAGTGAGTTAACACTAGAAAAAAAACAGACCAAATCAATAAACAATGAGGTGCGGTGCTCTTCAGTCAAGGCTTTAGATAAACAACTCATCTCCTTACGTCTCTGGCAGAGCTCAGGGCCGCCCTCCTACCCTGTGGTGCTTAACGCTCATGCTAACAGCCAATCCCGCCCTGGTGCCGCGTCGCCGGGTCTCATATCAACATTGTCATCAACGTGAGTCAAGTGGAAGGTAATGGAGAGTGTCTGTGTCAATTTGGCTTTCTCACACTCTTCCTCTTGCCCCTTTCTCGTCATCTGCTCTGATTTTAATAATCCCTGTCAAACTCCAAACAGCTCGCCGCACTCTGCTCCGCTTCCTCACCGCTGCATACAGTCTATGCCACTCTCCCTGACAGGGCAGACAGGAAGCTCAACATTCATTTAGCCTGCACAAAGGGAGGCCTGTCCAGCTGGACAAATATTATTTTCCTCTGCTGACAGCCTTGGCAGTTAAGCTTGTTCTTTATTATTTCCCCCTCTCTTCTTCTCTCTCTTCGATTCCCCCCGTCATCACGCTCCCTCTGCGCCACTGTGTGAGAGGGAGTCTATATGCAGCCATTGCTGAAAGTGAAGAAGATTTCCAATCCATGGATTAGGGACTCGACATTGTAATTATATGGGCTGGGCCAGACAGTGTGTGTATGTCTGTCTGCCACTCCATACTACTACATGTGTGCATGTGTGTGTGTGTGTGTGTGTGTGTGTGTGTGTGTGTGTGTGTGTGAGAGCCAGACAGACAGACAGAGATACATGGAGGGTCTGTATAGTTCTGTTGGGTGTGTGCCTTCTGGCCTGCCTGCATGCTGTCTGTTTTCTTTTGGTGTGTGTGTGTGTGTGTGTGTGTGTGTGTGTCAGGATCCTCCAGTTATCACACAGGGCCTCATTAGTACTATACTTTATATCATCCAGTCTCCATTGTCTTGTCATTAGCTCTTTTCAAAGCAGATGTTGGAGGAGCCCCTGTGTGTTTCAGAGTGTTGCAACAGGGACAACTGGGCCAGGCAGTGAGATGCTGCCTGCCTGAAACATTGACTCCAGAGCTATTAGAGGGAGAAGAAACACACACACACACACACACACACACACACGCACGCACGCACGCAGACATCACTGTCCTATCTCTCTCGCTGGTGCCTGTCTACCCCAGCTAGGCTAACACACAGGCCCATTTACAGTAATGAGTTTGTCCTGAAATATTTAGCAGCACGTCCCCCAGGCCGCCGCTTTAGAGCCACTTAGAATACGTCAAGTTAAAGTCAACATTTATTTTAAAGGGGGCACCTAACAGTCAGCTGTAAAGGAAACATAATAAATTAAATAGGTACATATCCTAAGATCACAATGCTGCTGAGAGCGATCTAATGCGTGCTCAGGGGGGAGCATGCTATTACTGTGCAGCCATGCAGCCCTGCTACACTGTATTGGTCTTGACTGATTTTCCTCTTTACACAAAGTCCCTGTCTGCTTAGAAATAGGCTATAGTCTCATCAAATTTGAAATAGTGGCATTTCTACTCAATTTAGCAAACATTAATTCTGTTGAAAAGTATTGGCCACTTTTTCTTTCTTTAGGTAAACACACAAAAATAATGTCCTCAACAAATATGCTTTGAAAGACTGTACGGTAACCACTTTGGCACAACACAGCATCAACACGAAAAAATGTCTTTGTGATTAAATTGAAGGAATGAATAATACATGACTTTATTGAGATCTTACTTGTTGTTGCTGTTTTGTGGAATAATCATGATCAATAAACTGTATCACCCTGAGCAATGAGTCAGTTACTACAAATTAAAAACAAGACAATATTGTCATGGGTTATAGGAGCAGTTCAGAATGTGTGGCCTTTACTATTCCTTAAATAGTAAGTACTTAAATAGTGCTATACTAAACATACATATAGTAGGCTAACCAATACTGTTTATACACAATACACATACACACACATATTGGTTGGACTACTATGTGATTACATAACAGATAACAGATAAAAAGTGTACAACACAGTAGTGGATCAATAAATGTTAAAATGGAAAGATTAGTGATAAACAAAATACATTTTATTTTATTCTCCTTTGATAATATTCTTTTTATACCAAAAATGTAAGTTAGGTAGGGGTGAGCAACCCATTAATGTATGTGAGACCTCTGGGACTATAACTATAAAGTCTTAAAATAGCAGAGAAGATCTGAGACCAGTTATATGGCCATTTGACCTGGCCAGTGATTCTAGATTAGTGGGCTAATCTATGTAAAAGACTTTGTACCAAATCGACTGGGACCTATAGATTTTTGAATGGCTTAAGCAAAAGCTTTATTTTCTGCTCATCAAACAATTGCTATTGGCTTGCTGTGTTTGACAGGTTTTGCGTACCCCTACTACAAAGTACCAAGGATTTACTGCCACCTGTAACGGTTAACCAGACATCTACGTCAATTCAAAGTTTTAATTTCTGACATTCTGAGGGAGAACACAGGCACAATTTGTGTAGCCTACCTTGCGTTGTATACAACCTCTCTGTTTTGTCTCTCAAGTCCGATGAAATGTTATGGTGAATCCATTTCCATTAGGTTTAGTAACCAAAATAGCAAAATATGCAGTCGCCCATTTCTGACTATTATCTGAAGACCCAAATCTATATCTCTAAACAAGGGGACATCTACAGCAAATAATATGCGACCACGTCAGACAGCGTTCAATTTTATTACCATTAAAAGAGCTGGAAGAGGGATGCGGGGTATTTTTTTACACGTAAAACGCTGTCGCGGAAATTTTCAATGTGATGGTTAAATATATTACACTTGGTCGCTGCAAACAAGCGTACGGTTTCACAAGCACCTCTTTGTCAGGGAGCACGTTTTAATGTGCTCAATCCTAAACCTAGAAATCACACCAGATAACGTTACACGATAGTGGGTTATTTCCGGTACAAAGAGCGTCCGTGACAACCACCCGGAAGTAAATACATACAACTTCCGCTCCCTGGAAAAGTCAAACTGACAATTTAAATGGGGTATATTCATTCCATAGTGTCGTATTTGTGCGTAACTTTTGCCAACATCGGATATTTCTTTATATAACGCATATATTTAAATGATTTAATATGTTTTAGATCCCAAACGAAATAAATTCCGGCTTCTATTGAGTGCAATACGCATATATCTGTGAATCGCCACCCCTCCACCGATAGTACAGTTTGCTATACGGTAGACGGGAGTTTTTTTATTTGCTGTCAACTTTTGGGGTTGGATGTGTGGTAGATCTCGTTTGTTGGGCACGAGGAAGTCATTTATATGGGGTTTTTTTAAGCAGCGATGAGCAAACGTGCGGTTTATGTTTGTGCTTGTAGTGAAACATTATACGAAGACGTAGCCAAACCTCGGAATTTGGCCGAGCAGTGATCGTGCTATTGGCTGCTGCTGTCAACGTCAGAATTTTGGCGCGCCAGTACATGGGATACTGTCATCAATTGCTTGAGAAAGGTATATAATGAAACAGTTCTGTTGCAACAAGATGACAATAACTTTAACACGAATCAACACAGAACGATGTACATTTAGTCAACTCTCGGCAAGACATTGAAGGTGTCAGTTCCTTCCAAACACTGCATATGCAGAAGGCATTTGTGGATCTGCAGCAACTTTTTGTTTGTGTGCAGTTATTAGTATCTTTAACAGTACATGTTGCCTCCCTCAAATAAAATGCCACAGCATTATTTAATTTGTTGGCAATTTGTTGAGCAGATGACACTATTCCTGTGTTTCTAATGTCTTGAAAGCAATGTAAGGTATGTAGCCAAACAAGATTCATTTGCATGAATGAGTTCAATGAACCCACTCACTGATTCCCCAGACTTAAACTCACTTTTGTTACTTGTGTCCCTGGTTTACTTTTCTATTTAGGATGGCAAGTTCCATATATGTGTTTCAAATCTCTGGGATCAAGATCCGCACTAAGAAGAGAAAGTTGGTCCATGGAATCCAGCAGCTGGGTGGGAAATACATTGGTGGCTCAGTGAGTATAGTGCTGGCTACAAGCTTTTAAATAAAATGTAAGGCTACTCATTATATCCCTGTATGTGTCTGCTTGATTAAGTCAGACATGGGTCAGACTGCTAACTGTGTTGAACTATATTGATTTACCAGTGTGCACTGCTGTGGTAGAGCCCTAGTTAACCCCCCTCCCCCCCACCCCCCAAAGTGACAACAGTTCTTCATTATGTTGCTGTCAAGCAAACATTAGCACTCAGAGCGATGAACAGTTAGTGCATGAAGAGTGACCCTAATTGGTTTCTGATACTTGGGGGTGTATTTTTGACTGTCATTACATCCTTGCCCTCAATTTCCTCTTGTTATAGTTTCTGTGTTGTATAGATTGTTTTAGCTGGTGTCTATAGTCTAAGAAGGAACTAATGTACTACAGAGTTCAGAGTTCTCCCAGCAAGTAGTAGTTTCACTCTAAAATGTAGATATTCAGTCTGCTCCTAAAGATTGCTGATGTGAAGGTAAAGCACATTATGTGTTATTACTGACATTATCTTATGACTTTTGATCACGTAATAGTTTTTATAACATGGTCTTTAATGATATATCTCTATTTTTGAGATATTGACTGCTGAATTTCAGGTAGTGTTTTTTTCTAATATGGGTTTATAGAGTTTTTTGTAATGTTATCCTTCATATTTAGTTATATAAATAAGTAAATATAAAATATTTACTTCATTTGTATAGGTGCAAACTTGACTTTGTACATACTGTAACATATGAAATAACAGGTCTGGTTGTGTGTTCATGTCGTTTCCCTGCATGTGATTATTGTGTGTCACTTGTAGTGTTTATTTATGCAGCATTTGCACAGTTCAAATTGATGCAAAGGTTGTCTTCCAGGTCTATCAGCAAGCCAGCACCCACCTCATAGTCCCTCAAGTCTTGTCCAGTGAGAAGTTTTTGGCAGCCTGTGCTGCAGGTCAGTGATGATGATTGTGATAACGATGATGAATGTTTAACATCTTGAGTAAAATCTTATTAGCCTAATCATGTTAAGATTGTTCATCTAACAAAGCTACTTCATGTCACTGTAGGTGGCCTAGCAGGCAGAAGTTCACAATTTACTGACATTGCTAGATTGATGCAACACAGATGTTTTCCCCTTCACTTGATTTTTGTGAAATGACAATATTTCATATCCTGTCACTTCCCCTCCCTTCCTACTAGGTAAGTGGGTTGTGACTCCAGAGTATGTGTTGGACAGTGTTAAGAATGCCTGCTGGCTCGCAGAGGGACCTTACGAAGTAGCCATTTCCCCAGGCACCCCCACTGCCTTCTACCCTGTCAGGCAGTGGAGGGAGAAGGTGGGCAGTGGGAGCCTGGCAGGGGCCTTCCAGGGCTGGCGGGTTCTTCTCATGGTCCAAGAGCCCTCCCGTAGGGCCATGTTCAAAAGGTACACACAAAATGCTTTTTCACCCACGTTGAGTGTACAGTTAAAGTAACCTGACTTCACATCTATTCTTCTACTGTTGGAGAACATAGTTAAAGGATAATACCATTAGTCATGGTGGTGTCTGCACACAGTCAGCGTAGTTGGAGATATCATGTTCCTATTTTTTCTACAGTATGAAAAACAACTTCTACAGACTTGAAAATTTCCCAAGATAGATAATCCTTCACAGTAAACATGAAGCCTTATTTTGGTTTTGTCAAAGTTTCTGTGTTTTATCGTAATTCCATTGTGCCACAGTGTGCTCGAGCTGAGTGTTTTCATATCAGTGTGCACGCTAGGTTAAGCTCTGCTTACTGTCATTCACATGACACTCACAGGAAGAAATGGAAGTCTCTGCCAGGAAATAATCCCCCAAAAACATGTTGTCTTACAAAGGTTATTGTCACATCCATGTCTTTGTTAGCCAGGACAGCAGTTCATCTCAAAATGGGTTTGACACTGTATAAAACAACGAAAAACAGTCAAATTACAAATTACATAGGCCATGCATTGCAAAATGATTGGGGAAATTTAAACTAGACATACACATATTCTCCTTCAAACTAAAATGCATCCAGTTATAATCGGTGTTATAAAAAGTGTCACAGCTTTAAATGAAAACATCTCACTTTCCTATTTCCCAGGCTCCTGAAAGCAGGCATGGCCAAAGTGTACCACTCCCCACCTCCTTCTCATGCAGCCATCACTCATGTCATGGCTAAACCTGTCACAGAGAACTCAAAGACCCACAATGCTCCCTGCTACCCTGTAAGCCACATCGTCCAGCACCTCTTTGGGGTAAGAGATCAGATAATTCAACACAGCATTGCCCCCCTTCTACGATATGGTCTGAACTGCCCATTGTTCTTCATCCCACCCGTATTATGTGTTGTCTTTAGTTATATGTGACATACACAAGTTTCACCCTTCATCTGTGCTTCTTTTGAAAAATTTCTATTCAGTATGTACAAGCCTTACTTCTGATTGGTTTCTCAGATCCAGCTCTTTCTTTGTATGTCTAGATCAAAACTGTTGGAGATTTGCTTTTATGTTCACAAATTAAATCAGTTTTAACGTAGGAATATTGCCTTGGAATTGTTTCTAAAAAGTCTAAAACAAACTGCTTCCTTTTCTTTGACAGAACCATTGTGTTGATATGAACATCAACATAAAAGATGAACTGTCATCCGAGGCAAAACAATCCAACTGTGTTGATGTTGACTTCTCTGAGCTGGAGACAGAGCTCAAGGAATATGTCATCAAACGGGAGGTGTGTGTGTGTCTGTGTGTGTGTCTGTGTGTATCTTCATTCATGTATATTACAGAAGCATTAAAGGTTAGGCTCTAATCATCGTTGAATGAAACCTCGACATTTCATAGCTGGGTCACTTTCTCTCCAGTGCTCCGCTGAATGACTGCCTCGGCCTCATCATAAGTCTACCTGTTTGACATGGTTAATGGGGTCTCTTCCTATAGGGCCGGACGAGACTAGTCTTCCCTGAGTTTCTGGGTTACTGTGACCCGTACCGTCCACACTCACAGGTAGACACACACACACACACATGCACAGAACTATACATCTCTAAAATAAGTATGTGTTTCATCAAGAAGATCGGGTCATTCAATTTCCTTTATGTCATACGTTTCAATGGAAAGTGACATTTAGAGCAAGGACGCATCATACCCAGGTCACTGATTTAACCAAGGCTGTCAGCTGATCTGAGAGTTTGGATTGGCAGCCCTATTAACAATACTCTCCACTGTCCTGTCCGTACCTTACCCAAGTGGATCTCCATCAGATTGCTATTATAAGTGCTCATGTATTTCCATTCTGCGCTCTCTGACTCCGTATGCTATTTGCCAGTAACTGACAGTCAGAAATGACCCCCAGGAACGTTTGATGCCCATTCACTTCTTATTCTCATTACCCTTCTACCCTCCGCTTTTTCTGCCTCTTTCTTTCTTTACCTGCCGTTACTTCTCCTTCTCTCCATCTATCTCTTTCCCCCATCCCTTCCTTCCTTTATCCCTGTAGGCGGCAGAAGCAGACTTCAGCAACGTTGGCAGTATGATAGAGTGCGGTCTCTTCTTTGAAGCCTTAGACTCAATCAGAAGCGCTGTGTTCCCTGGCCTGCTGCCACCGGCGCCGTACCTGGTGTCCCTCATAGACTACGCTCTGCAGGTAGGACCAGAATTACCAGACTAACCTCCCACCTGCTGCTGCATGTGCCTCGGGGCTAATATGTGTAAGGGTGTACTGCATAGAGTTTGTTCCAGTGTCACCTTCTGGATGTTTATTTGAAATACCTTTTACTGATTGAAATGAACCTCATTGGCTTGCTGCAACATCCAAAACACCGCCCCAGCTGAACTTCCTGTCTCTTCTTACAGGGTGATGCCCCTCCTTTATTTCTCAGAAATTTCCAGCAGGTCTTACATAACCTGCTGATGAACAACCCTCCCTGGCTGTCTCCCAGCACTGTGAAAAAATATTTTACCCAGGTGTTGCAGTGTCCCCAGTGTAAGACAGGCCTCTGGCCCTTTTTAGAGACCGCTATCAGGTAAACGTCTTAACTTGTTGTTCCGCTTGAAAGTTCAGTTTAAAGTTAATTGCACCTTATATTTCTTCATGGATATTTCAACACAAGCATTTATTAAAAATGTAGTAATATAAAAAATGTTTTTCCTGCGTCCATTGTTTCCTCATATTTGTGTGTCCTTCCAGTTACTGTCTGTCGAGCAAGGACACGTGTCACCCGCTCCCTAGGCCCGCCCTGCCAACACTGTTACGTTTCCATAGTGACCTCCTGGCATTTGTTCTCAAACTGTTCCAGGGGGAACTCCACGCCGCCACCACTGGGTAACAACTCTGAGATATGAGATATATGAGTTAGGGCTATCTGTTTTGTGACAATGTTCACAAAACTCCTGAAGTTTTTTTCTTCTCCCAGATATAAATGAAATATTCTCAACAAATCTTTCTATTTTCACCTGTGTGTGTGTGTGTGTGTGTGTGTGTGTGTGTGTGTGTGTGTGTGTGTGTGTGTGTGTGTGTGGGGGTGTGTGTGTGTGGGGGTGTGTGTGTGTGGGGGTGTGTGTGTGGGGGTGTGGGTGTGGGTGTGTGTGTGTGCAGCAGCCCTGATGAGTCGGAAACGCTTTCACTTTTGAATTATAACAGCGTCAGGGAAGCAGCTTGAACCCTACAGTTAGATATTTCATCTTCCTTACCTGTAAGACAAGACTTAAATGAAACTAGATTTGTAAGCTGTTTCACTTTGTTTTGGGATCTGTCTCACATGACAGCAGGCACTTTACTGCATGCTGTTTGGAAACCATCTATCCAGCCTATGATGCCTTACTGGTTTAATAGATCATTTTTAAACTGTATAGTTTAAAAGAATATCTCAATCTCTTTCTCTTGAGGAAAAGTGCCCCATTATGAGTTATTAAAACCATTTGTAACACTTTACAATAACCCAATGATGAAAGCATTTATTTAAAAAAAAAAAGTAACTGTACAAATGCTTTATAGAGCATGGTAACTAATCAATCTCATGCTTCATCCCATCTGTGCCACTAATCAGTCAGAATAGAAACTTTTTTTTTGCCTTTTTTAATGAGGGAGTGTGCTGCTCTTTTTGTACTTAAAACAAAACATTTCCAGTTGTGATATCCTTTGTTTCTTCTGCCTCAGGAATTCTCTTCTGCCTCAGGGAACAGGAGTCTCCCAGGCGTCGGCGTCAGGCTCTTTGCTGTACGCAACTTTCTGGACCGTGTGGGAGCGCGCCACTCTGTTGTCCAGGGCTGTGAAGCAGTTAACCCAGCTAGTGGTGCAGGCCTCAGTCTGGGAACAGGCCGCCATGGAGGTAAATACTGTGGAGCTTGGGTTGGGTTGTTGAATTACGGGGCAGTAGACGATAACAAAAGTGACTTGGTTAAAGTTACATTGATACCACCAAACAAAAGTAGGGTCTTTTCTGATCCCATGAAGCCAGTAAGGCCAGACTTAAGACTACTCCTACTCTGAGAGGCTTGTTACGTCAGCAGTTTGACAGTGAAGCTGTGATGATGTTTGCCCCGTACTGAAGGACCACACTGAGAGGGATGCGAGGCAGAGGCTGCGGCTGGTGGAGAACCTGCTGGACCTGCTGTCTGTGATGGTGGAGTTCTGGTGTCAGCAGCACTTCAGACTGAACCAGAACCTGGTAGAGAAAGGCCTGAAGGACCTGGCAGAACACATCGCTGTTATCAGCCAGGGTGCGGTAGACTGAATGGAATTTAAGTATTGTGGTTTGTTTACATGACTTGGCCAACTTGCTGATACGTTTTTTTTTTTTGTTTTTTTTTTAA
The DNA here is from genome assembly GCA_034670405.1 of Hoplostethus atlanticus. Taxonomy (NCBI): domain Eukaryota; kingdom Metazoa; phylum Chordata; class Actinopteri; order Trachichthyiformes; family Trachichthyidae; genus Hoplostethus; species Hoplostethus atlanticus. The sequence continues at coordinate 5,263,655 of JAXDDX010000002.1, read as the reverse complement.
ATCCAGAATGGGTGGACTGTCTTTTCCTCAGGTTCAGGATTTGAACCAGTGACCAAACACATTTCTCTAACCCCTAGGGCCTTTCTTTGTTTGGTTTTTTGGTTTTTTATCAAAGATTTGTTATTGACGATATGTGATCTGATGTTATCTGTTCTCTCTGGTAGATGTGCCTCCAGTGGTTCTGGTGGAGCTGGTTGTCAGGATTCCCTCTACGAGACTTCAGTTGGTGACAACAGATGCCATATTCAGGAGTCTCTGCTGCAGAAATGGACTCAGTGTAGGAGATGAACCCCTCTCTCTCAAGAAGATGGTGTGGTTTTTTTTTCTTCGTTTTTTGTTCTTCGTTTGATTTCTCTTCATTTGTCACACAGGAAAGCTCATTCCTTTCAGCAACCCTCTATTTTAATATAGGCAATTTGCCATTGATGGGCATAATTTGGGGCGAGCACCCTTTACATGACCTCAAGAGTCATGTGTTTCTTAGTTTTGTTAGGTCATCAAAAACCCTGAAAACATTGGTTAACGGAGCAGTTATTGATTGATAGACAATGTATAAAATATAAATCTAGAGAGGCTATTTAGACTCTTTTCTCAGACCACGTACTGGAAAAATGCCTTTACACTGGCCGTGGTGATGCTGAAATGAAATGCCAGCTCGTAAAATGCTCATAAAAACACACAAAAAAGCTCTTAAAAACACCAAAATTATAAAGTAATTAAATAAACTTACTTTACATTACTTCTTTTAAGATGTTTTTTTTTGATAAATGTAGTAGTTTTACTTATGTGCTTCCTTTTTCCACTTCATGCCTTTGTGTAATGGTAAAGAGATGAATCATAAAACACAGAGAAACCTGGTCAACAGGGCAGTGTGAAGTTGGTGTTTTTTAAATTGAGTATACTGCAGTTCTGTGATGTGGTCGTTGCATTATGTCGGGCTGCTGTTCAACATCTGGCTTCCCCACTCTCACAGTTGGTGCCTTTGTGCCTCTTTATTCCCCTGAAGACACACACACACATCCAAATGCAGTGTAAAGCCAATGTCTAAGAGTGTGTGTGTGTGTGTTCTGACAGGTGTCGTCCTACCTGCCTGCCTTGGGGAGTTTAGGTGGGAGTCCCAGGCGTGCAGACCTCAGGGGTGCTTGTGCCGGGCCTGAACCCATCTCCCACAGCTGGACCAGCCGAGGGACCGGCTCGGGGTCAGTAAAACACAGCTGTCTGTCAGTACCACCTGCTGGTCTCGCCGGTACATTTTCAGAAGAGCCTAAAGCAGAACGTGGGTGAACGAGGACAGACAAAAGCGGGGGTTGAAGGGACACCCTGAGGAAGGCTCTGTGAAATGTTGGCTATGTTGAGGCTACCTTCTGTGCTGGCTCTAAATACATTTGAAATAAGCTCCGGCATAATGTTTTGTCCCTGTGTGCTTTTTTTTTTTTAAATGACCAAATATCAAAGGGATTTCAATTGGCGAGGGAATTTCCGCTGGCAACGGATTCAGTCCATCACCGATCCCTGATGTGTTTCGTCCTTTCACCCAATCCTCTTGTGGAGATCGTTAGTTTCTCTATCAATACATAGTTTTTTGCTTCTCCAAAAAAAGGGGTGCTTATCAAGGTGCATGTAGCAAGTCAGATACGGTGCAATACGGTTGTGTGTGAAAATCTGCCTGACTGTCTCTGTTTGTCCATCTGTCCATCAGTTTCTGTCAGCCCGTCGGTAGTGTTCACCCTGGGTGCAGCCTGTCTCCTGTAATTAGTTCTATCAGTCTTATCTGTATCGTTTTCCTCAAATGTTTGTCGGCTCGTGTGTCTGAAATAAGACATTGCTTTCACCAGCAGTCTACTCCCTTGTCTGTACTGTGGGGTCGAGCTTTCCACCCATAGTTTTGAAGGGTAGAAAACACGAGGCAGAGATGGGGCGGAAATGTACAGACCGGGGGCAGGAAATGTGATTGGAAAGGAACAAAGGAACACCTGGAGAGCGAATGAGGGGTCAGAGGGAGGGGTGGGACAGAGATGCATGGATGGAGGGACTGAGGGAGAGCTGGAGAGAGAGGCAAATGGAGGTCAGACAGAGCGCAAGGAGTTGGCAGTGATGGGTCATGCCCGGGTCTGATCAGTGTGTGCTGGCTGACAGGAGGGGTGTAGAGGGAGGTTCGACCCCCCACCTCCACCCACCCACACCCCCAAACACACACACACACACACACACACGCAGACTGAGGCTGATCTGGACAGGAGGCTGACAGACTGACAGACAGACAGACTAGGATATCCCATCAGCCCGTCATGCCCTCCCACACGACCACCAACTCTCATCCTCACCACCCCCACCACCGCCCCCCCCCCCCCCCTCTCCTCAGCTGCCCTCGCATTCTTAATCCCCTCTGCCGTCTTGAATGCAATCTCACACACACACACCCCCCCACACACACACACACTCACACACACCCATACGCACGCACACCATGCCCCATATCAGACATCTGCTGTTCACTAGCAGGTAGTTGGCCTAGAGAAGGGCAGCAGTCACCAGGGAGCAGGTTCATCTGAAGGCTACTGGTTCATGCACTGACCAGACCCCCCCCTCCTCCTCCATCTCCATTCTCTTTCTCTCTCTTTCTATTCAGTTTTTTTGTTTTAGGTGTAGTTTTTTTTGCATGTAGAAATGGCAAGAACTGAAAAAGAAGGAATACATTCAGTGTGGGTCAGATAAAGAAACTTCACTGGGCTTGTAAAAGCATCTTACCCTAGGAAAAGAAAAAAAAAATAATCAAAATGATAAAGACACAGGTCAATCGGAAATAGAAACCAAGTGAAAAAACTCAAGGTTCAAATGATCTTGTTTTCTTCATTTTTCATAGTTGAATTCATGATATGATGCATGTTTTTAGTGACGTTGACACTGATAAACTTCAGTTTCATGTATTCATTAAAGACGTTTCCATAAGCCACAAGGAACCGCATTCTCCCTACACTGGGTTCAACCCAACCTACAATGACACCTACAGTAAAATGTTTTCATTTATAATAATATATGGTTACTTATAGAACAATTACCAAAACCATGATATAAATTGCTTTACAGGATAGAAACATGAACAAATAAATGGAACAAAATAGTTGAATAAGTGAATGTGGAGAGACATTAGTGTTAACTGATCTCAGTCCTGCTTCAGCTGTCTTTTCACACCATCAATTGAAACACGAGGGAGGAATAACTGGCAAGATGTTGGCTATTGGATTTATGAAAAGAGCCAGAGCAGGTCACCCGGGTTGAGAGGAGCCACACGACCCCTTTATCTTTCATTTTTATCTGTTGGAACACATTAGGCTGTGTTAACACGGCTCAAGGCTGCTGTAGGAATATATGAGAAATGGCAAGTATACTTCCACAGGAATAGACAGCCTGGCATTAGGGCGCAGGTCCAAGCCAGACCTAGCTGACAGGCCGGCTGATTGGCCGACTGGTTAGATGGCCGTTTGACTTACCGGCTGACTGGCTGACTTGCTGGCTGTCTGGCAGTGACTTCTCTTAGCGGGAGGGAAGTTGTAATTGAACTGAGGTTTCCTCCCGCTGGCTTCATCAAGCACAGCTTATTGCTTTTTCTTTTTTCAGTCCATTTGACTATGTCATTACACCGGCTCCATCTCTTCTGACCAGATCCGTATGCAGCCAGTGTGAGTTGGAATTAAGCAAAGCCTTGAGCTAGACCGACTACACAAATATTTTCATGATGAGGATGGGTCAAGGGGACAAGGGGAGTTTTTTTTTTCCGTTGAGTTGATTTTTACATTTCTTTTTTAAATTAACCTTTTTTATGAATTCATGTGTTATTTTGTTAAGTGGTCTTTCTTGGTGGAGTCAAAGCTTTTGGAAAATGGAATGCGTTTTTTGTCTGCTGTGGCATTGGACATGCACATATTCCATTATTGCTCACAATTTTCTTGGGAGTTGGCCACCAAGAGCACACACTGCCCCAGGCCATGAATTGATAGCTCGGCCCAAAGTGACAGATTGCTGGCCTCCTACAGTAGACCGTGAGGGAATGAGAGAGACTAGGGCACATACTAGCCAAGTACTGTCAACTCCACTGCTGCCAGCCTATATGGACAGGGGACACTTGGGTTAAGTGGTTTGAGATGAGAAGTTCCTACATCCTACAGACACACACACACACACACACACACACACACACACACACACACACACACACACACACACACCCCTATCTCATCTCTTCTCAGCCTTGTCCCTGCTAATAACAAGCAACGTGACAGGACGTGTGTTTCTTCCTCACTGCTGGGAGCTCCTTCCTGGCTTCTGAACAAGCCAATTACCAGGGAACAAGCCTCTTCCCTGTAGTACGAATGGCACTCCTCTTCGATGTCGCGCACGTGCACGTGCACGCACACATGCACACAGACGCCCGTCAGGCTTCATGCAGGCAGATCTCCCGTACCCACTCACAGGACTAGTGACAGCCCGCAGCTATTAGCACGCTACTACTTTGAAGAGGCTTCACTCTCTTTTACTATTTATTCCTCCTAATGTGCTTGCTCACATCGAATTCTCCGTCTCTGCGTTTGAGGCTCTAAGTGGGAGGAAAAGTGCTTTGGAGACGGGAATGGTGGATTGGGTGTCTGAAGTGTGTGTGTGTGTGTGTGTGTGTGTGTGTGTGTGTGTGTGTGTGTGTGTGTGTGTGTGTGTGTGTGTGTGTGTGTGTGTGTGAGGCCAACACTGTAGGGCTTTGACAGATATTGTCAGATTTTATATAGGATGATACTGCGCCACAAGGGATTCATTCGCTAATAGCACTTTTCACAGTGCAGTGATCCCACTTTACCGTATCACCAGGTGCCCTCACTGTCACACCAGAATGGTCAGCTGTCCAGATTTTGGATTTGTTCATGCGTATCGTTATTGAGTTAATATTAGAAAGAAATGAAAGAAAGACATTTGTCACCAAAACTATTTGGTTATATTGTTTTTCATTGTCTTTTCCTTTGTCTCTATTCAGAATTGAGAGCAGCACTGTGAGTGGAACAAGCCCAGGGAAGGAGAACATCCCCAGAGGTCTGAACAGAGTCAACGTAGCAGGTACAATATGGTACACACACACACACACACACACACACACACACACACACACACACACACACACACACACACACACCACTACTTGATGGTATAGCTGCACATTTGCAAGCAGCTGACTTTTAATGGACTGATGCACAGCACTAGGTCATCAGTAAAGAGGGGCATGATAGCTCCGTCATCACTTTCAGTTTAATGAAGAGCACATAATGCATGTAGAGAGTGATTGGTCTGCATAGGACCATGCTTCCCACGTCTAAGGAGCCCTGTGGCGTGTATGTTCGGGCAGAGCTCGGACAGTATTGCCACCTCAGTCTCTTCTGTAGTGCACCTCCTCCTCCACTTGTAGCGTTCTCATTGAAATTCCACACCATTCTCATTCATTTTTTCCACTCCTGTATGTCATATTCACCTTTAAAAATAATAATAATTAAAAAAAAATTGGATAAATAAATAAACGCATTGACAGAAATAATGGGGTTTTCCACACAAAGCAATAATGCATACAGGTACGCATCAGATCTCCAGTTTAGGAATATTAAATGCAGCAATTAGGGCAGTGCTGCAGGTAGACAGCGGCTGCACGCTGGAACTTCCCCGCAATTAGAGGCATGGCACTCTGTGTGAACTCTCGGTGGTGTCAGCGCTCATATCTCCCCCCTTCACCTGATCAGAAAGGCCCTGTGCCGGAGGAGGGGTGGAGGGTAAAGGAGAGGAGTGGGGGGGAGGGAGGGCTGAGGCAGGAGACTCAAGGCTGTTGGCATGTGTTGTTTTTCCACTACGTGATCTCTATACCGATGCGGTCGGCATTAATTTTTGATGAACCATCAGCACAGCATCCTCCCCTCTCGCCCTCTCATCCCATTCTCTCTCTCTCTCTCTCTCTCGTTCTCTTGCATACTTCTCCCCCCCCGCCCCCCCCCACACACACATGTGAGCTTGAGCTTGCTTTCTTATATGCTGCACCTCTTTGCTTTTGGAGCATCTGTCTTGCTTCCTGGGACCCTGGTATCTTTGTCAAAGTAGCAGAGATGAGTTGAGGGATTTGGGGAAGGTGAACTTTTTCTCGGTTTCATTCCTATATTTGCTTCTGGAAGCTCAGCAGAGATTCCAGTCTCAACCAAACCTGGTGATTGTAGAATGTCAAGGGAATTGATGGTTAACTGAGCCGCAAACATATTTTGTCATTGTCCAAAATGTTTGTTTTTTAGCTACATGTCGTCTCTGAAATAAACCATTTAAATTTACACTCACACAGCATACATCATAGACTAGGTGTTTTTTTTATTTATTTTTTTAAAGCTACACTAGACAACTTCCCATATTGGGAGCTCCAAATGGTAGCAAGGGGTAACCGGTTGAAAAGTCGGAGCTTCAGAACCACGAAATGATGTGACTCCAATAAACTGCACTCAGTTTACCAACAAAGGATGCCAAAGGGGCGAGAGAGGCAAAAGATCTAATGTTGCTGATTCCAGCTTTCCCTTGATGCAGTGCTTTATATCAGAATTTCATTTTGGCAAATAGGGTGAACCTATGGGCTCTCAGTTAGCGGGGATGGGATGCTCTTCTCTGTTGCAGCCCCGCTTTGTGATTTAGGCTAACAAGATGGGTGTATTTTTCCATAAAAAAATCTTGCCTAGTGGAGCTTTAGTGTTTTGAGGCACTGTGATAGTTGCAATAATCTAGATATTGAGGAATCTGCATGCTGTCATCGGTCCTAGAGCCAGCAGCAGCAGCAGTAGTTTTCAAAATTGTTTTTAAAAGGGTCCAAAAATATATCCAGTCACTGGCAGAGAATACGTTTCTAACACATTCCTAACAAATAGCATTGTTACAGGCTTCCAGCAGGTTTCTGGTCCAAGGAGCGCGCTCGCCAAGCAACACTTACCAGGAGTATAGCAGGCAGGCCGAGGGATATAAAGAGCAACACATACATTGAACTTTTCTATTAAAGTATGAAACGGGGGATTGTTAGAGGATTTATAGAAAAGGACAGGCGGATTTATCCTTTCTGTGCTTGTAAATGCTGAGCATGCAATTACCCCTATAATAGAGGCGTTGTGTCCAAATTGGAGCCATTAAAGTGATTTAACAGTGCATGGATTGGCCCTGGCATTTGTGAGGATGTGTACACATGGGGTGTAGTGGAATGGGTGTTTAATCACTGCATTTTAGAGCCCAGTAATGGCAGAGCAGCCCATGTAGAACGCTGACCTGCTACACAGTACAGCTTACTCATTGGAGTAGTGTGGATTGGACTACACTCTTTGTTTGGATGTATTGCTTTTTAAATTGGAGTTATTGCTCTGCTCAATGGATTAGGCCTTAACATCAATTGATTGAAGTTATTAATATTATTTGTATTTTTATTTCAATCATTTTTTTTTTTTGGAGGACACTGAACAGATACCAGTTATTACTATAGTTTTCTACAGATTTTACTTCTCCAAACAATTGACTTTCATATGTGAGTAAATTTGATTATTGATTATTTGTTCATAAGGAATCAGATTGTATCAGATAATAAATCAGGATTAATCACGATCACAGTGTTCAGATGCTTAGTAAAATATCAACGGAGCACAGTGGAATCTGTCCAGCGTCCTCATTTTGGTGTTTTGGTGCCTGGGTTGTCAACACTTGCACACCCTAATGAACATTTGGGATTCACATTTTCTAACAGTGTGAGTGCCGAGGTCGGCTTTACTTGCCGTGTAGTTCTGAACCGACCGTGGTGGTGCTACTGAAGGGGGCATCCTGAGAATGGTGCTTGGCATTGGAAAAACTTCTACAAAAAATGTAAACTTCCTCCTGTTTGCTTGGCTTGCAATGAGCATTTCTGGGTAGAACATAAATGATCCCCTTTCAGTCTTTTCCTGTTTCTCCACTGTTCATCCTCTTTGCCTGGAGTGGGTGGCATTTAATGCATCTTCTGCATCCTCAAAGACACCTCCTGGAAGAAAGGACCTCTTCAAGATGAATGGGATCCAGCATTTTCAATATTTCCCCCCCCCCCCCCCCATGCTTTGAAATGCAACGACCCTTTCACTCTCTCCTCCACTGCCTTCTCTTTCTTGCCCCCCCCCCCCCCCTCCCGCTCTTCCTACCACCTCCTATTGCCCCGGTCTCTGGTCTGTGTGCACTGGAGTGGAGCCCCTGTACAGGCGTGGCATCCTGGGGAGAGCTAGTAAAGCATTTATTAGAGGCTTTGCAGTCCTGTATTATACTGGCAAGCACAGAGCCACTCATGCTTGGCCTTTAACTTCCCTCTGAAGTTCAGCCATACATGAAAAGAGGGGGCTCTGGCCCTCTAATGTATTCCTGATTTAATATTGTATCAGAAAAACCGAGGGACAGGGGTAAAGAGGAGAAAGGAGGGCGAAGGGGGAGGAAAATGGGTTTAAAAATGTAAATGGAATCCTTGAGAGTGTTTTTTTTTTTTTCATGCCTGTTCATTGGCAGTTTGCTGATTAAACATCACGTGATGACACTGGCGATGCCCAGCGGAGCTTTTGAACCCTGCATCTGTGAAGAATCCTGTTGGAGGCTTTGTGCTTGGGCTGCCTACCATAACTTCCTCTCAAGTAACAATGTAGGGACGGGAGGACAGGAAGGAAGACGATTTTCTCACCGCCACACCTCATTCACTCGCCGCTCGCCCTGATAGTAACTTTGTGGGGCTCTGGTGTAAGTGGAAAATTGCTCTGTCCAAAGAAAGAGGCAGAGAGCGAGGCGAATGAGCCCAACTCTCCATCTTTCATTTTTTTTTCTCTCTCTCCTTTTTTCTTGAAAGATCTCCCCCCTTCTCATCACTCTTCTTAAGTCGCATCCTCATTGGAGGGTCGCATTTTTTTAGGTCAGGCTTTTTTTGGTGGTTGGGGACATTTCTCTGGTGTTTTATTGGTGTGTTCGCTGTATGGAGGGGGACAATGGGCAGGACATATAGGGCACACCCTAATTTTGGATTTCTCTTCTTCTTCTCTCTTTCCGCCTCTTCTTTCTGTTGGGTGTGTATGTCCGTTGTGTGTGTGTGTGTATGTCCTGGTCGAAGGAGAGACCCTCCTCCACAGAGCGTGCAAGAGGAACCAAGTAGAAACGGTGCATCAGATCCTGGCACTTCCTGGCACGGACGTCAACGTTAAAGGTAAGGCTTCTTTTTTTCGCTCTCCCTTTCTCTCTCTAAGCCCTGTCTCTCCGTCGTCTCCCTTCACTCCCACTACATTCGCTCTGGGGTGTCGAGGAGCGATTAACACCAGGAAAAAAAGGAGAGAAGAAATAGAAGTGTGTGTGCGTCATCATTGGGTTTAACCTTTAGCTAAAATGCAAAGGGTGTGTCTAGAAAGAGCGGGGTGGGTTTGGAGGCTCAGATTAATAGATTCATAGTCACTTTGCTAAGTGAATGCAACGCCCTCTGATATTTCAGAATGACTTTTCTTTTGTCACCTCAGGTCAAACATAATGACTTGTCGTTCTTTTCTGCATGTGTTGCAGTGTTTCAAAGGTTTCTCCTGTTTTGTAATCGCCATTTAATAGCTTCCTCAATGAACCTGGATGTCGGTAGGGGGCTTATGTAAGAGGTGATGCCCCAAAATGCAATCAGGCAGATCTATGTGCAAAATTGTAAAATACTAATCGCTGTGTCACCTCGCACTTGTCTGCCACAACGAGGCCCGTGTTACTTCTGGCAGAACATTTTTGGTTGGAATCGTTTGTTGTTTAGATAAAACGGATCGTCTTCTGTGTTCTGCTGCCGATGTGCTAGTGTTTTTTTTTTCTTTTCAAACTACAACCAATGAGTTGCTTTTCATTTGGAAATGTCTCCCCGTGGGTGTTTAAATTTCTAAAGTAAAAGTGTAAAAATGAAACGATGAGCCAGTTTACTTGACGTTTTGTAAATAATGCTTTTGAACACATTCATAAAACGCAAACAGCTAAATGACTCATTCATTAACACTGAAGGTGCAGTGTGCTGTTATGCACCGCCCCTTAGGATGAACCCCTTTCTGAGGTGCCTCTCATCGTTCTCTGTGTACTTGAGCTCAACTGATCAGCTACTGCTAGCTCACTGCTAGCTCACTGCTAGCTCACTGCTAGCACAGTCATGCTGTTCCCACTGTTATTCTCTTAACTACTTCTACATACTTTCAGCTAGGTGTTCAAACTTTAAAATGGTCAGGTACATTAGCGGATGTGCAGTGTATTCAACTTCCGGATACTTAGTATACTTTTTAAGATATTTAATTTTGTTCATTTTGTTTCCAATACAAAGAAAGGTAAGTGGAGATACTTTTAAAAGATGACTTCTTTTATATTGATTCAACTTTGTAACCTCTCAAGCAGACTTCCAGATGCTTTCAGCTAGTCCAGACCATCTCTCCAGGAAATGGACTATTCTTGTTGAGTAAACGCCATGTATTTTGTGTGTGTGTGTGTGTGTGTGTGTGTGTGTGTACTTTTGTATGTGACCTTAGACCATGCAGGCTGGACACCTCTACATGAGGCGTGCAACCACGGCAGCACGGCGTGCGTGGAGGCCTTGCTACGCAACCGCCCAGCCCCTCACCTCAACAGCCAGGTGGGTGGAGTCAGCCCCCTGCAGGACGCTCTGCTCAACGGACACATGGACATCGCCAAGTTGCTGCTGGAGCACGCAGGTGGGTAAACGTCAGTAGTACGCCGAATGCAGTGCTTTAAAGTGCTAGTTTTTGATCAGCTAGGAGCCCTTGTTAGGCATGATGCAAGGCAAAACGCAGTTACGAATTGTGTTGTGTGCTTATTGCTTTTATAAAACAGTGGTAACATACTATTAAAATAGAAAGATCGCAAATGTTCTATTTCTATTCATGTTTCTAGCAATTAAATAATAATAGTTAAATGTTGTTCTTCCACAAAACAGTGTAGCTAAACAAAGTGGTTTGTTGTGGTCACAGGTGTGTGTTCATCAGGTATTTTAAAAAGGCTTTGAATGTGACTCAGCCAATCAGAACTCAGGACCAGAACTGTCTGTTTATCAACACAAACTGCTTTACAGCATAGTAGTGTTAGACGGCGCCCAGAACTGATGCTTTATTTCAGAAAACTTTCATGTTTTATTGACGACGGTCAGCTTGCATAGATTTTTTCGCAGGATGCATGTAAGAAATGGATTATTCTTATCCATTATACCAGAAAATCCAAAAGACGACCATAAACATACGCTCCATTCTGACAGCCGCACTGTTGCTGTTAGCATGTGAGAGCAAGGAGGTTTGTCTATGGAGAAGCACTTTCGGTGGTTTCTACTGTAACTGTTTCATTTTAATCTTTTAAATGTTTAAAGATAGTGTTATTTCATGTTGTTTTGTTTTTATCTTTTATTCATTGATTGATTGATTTATTTATTTGTTTTTTACTATGGTAGCAATTTTTGAACTGAAATCATACTTGGTATTGGATTGGAAGTGAAAATGTTCATATTATGACAACTCTACAACCTCAACCCTTAACAAAACCTCTGGATGATAATTCCCTATAGTTAACGGTACATTCAGCAGAAAATGTCTCTGCTCTTGTTCTTGTTGACAGTCAGTCCATCTCTTTGGAAGCCATGCATCAACCAAATGGTCATATAAATACGAGGTAACCAAGCAGTTATTCACCTTTCTGGCTTTTATTCTTTTTAACACTCATGCTTGGTTTAACTTGAGGATGTTCTTCATTTGCCCTGACAGTGATGCAGTGAAGGGATGAGAGGTTTGAGTCAGGAATACTAATACGTATTGAATCAAACACAGATACAAATTCCTCATAACTGGTATGTGTGGTTACCTGTATACTACACGATCACAGACTGCACACAGATGACACCCTCAGACTCGACACAATTGGCACTGGCTCTCAGAGGCCTTAGCAGTCCTCCCCTTGCTTGCTATCTGAAATCTAAATCATCCATACCATCTCCCCTCCTGCGCCACTCCCCTGTCTTTACACTCTTCATATCTACGCTCCATTGCGATGTCTGTCCAAGACGGATTACCCCATCCGCTCATAAGATGTCTGTTAACGCCTTCTTGAGGAGATTAGACGAGTCAGGCTCTGCCGCTTGTGAAATCCACATGCTGGTTTTTGTGGGATCTGTCACAACGGAATTAGTTTGTGTGTCTGGGTGTTTGCGTGCCACATCCCATCTCTGCTCAGGAGGGTGGAAGTGAGTGTGACGGGGTGTCAGAGCACAGGAGAGGGTGGCATAGCTGGGTGTGCTGCAGCAGGTGGCAGAGGGGAGGGTGTTTGTGTATGTTTCTAGGTGAATGGGTGGCTGTGCGTGTGTTTTGAGCTATAACAAGTGTGTGTGTGTGTGTGTGTGTGTGTGTGCATTTTAGTGGGTTGGGGGTGCCACAGCGCTGAACAAGTCTCCCATGTAACATACCTCTGCCTCCGCTCACTTCTCAGTTTGACTAATTATAGTTAATTTGATTCGACTTTCCCATTAACACATGTACATATTCTGTCCTCAAAAAATAAATTAGACTGGGATTGTTTGGTCCCGGAGAGGAAACAGGAGAGCGTTCTCTTTTCTTTCTTTTTTTTTTTTCCACAGCGACAGGAGGGAAGGAGCAAATTAAAAGAGGTCAGACGAAGAAGAAGCTATCTGTATCTGTAAAATTAGAAGGGAAAGCGAGAGGCAGAGAGTGCCGAGTGCAGCAGACGTCTGGCCTGCCGTCTAGGTCATGTCTCTGACAAGGACTGAGCAGAACAACAGGAATGAGAGTACTCTCAATTTGAAACACCTGCAGGCCTGCACGTTGTACTTCTGTTTCTTCCCGGCTCTCTCCTGACGGTTTGCTATTTCCGCACCACCTTGATGGTGGGTTTGTCTAAAGGCTTCAGCGGGGAGTTAGTGAGGAGGTGGTCCTGTTGTCTCCAGGCTATACGCTATCTGTCTCTCTCTGTCTCTTTCCTCGTTCTCCGTCTGGTTGCCATGGACACCATCACCAGACCTATAGCGGTTTTGTTCAGCAGGTTGTTCACATTCCCGTCTTTTAAAACGAGCTGTTAAGGGGAAAGTTTTGGCTTATTTACTGTAACCATCTTTGAAGTGTTTCTGCCATTCACTGGGCTCTCACTGTAAACTGGAACTTTAGGACATTTGTGCACATGGCTGCATTTTCAACATCCATCCATCAGAGGATTTGGTCTATTGAGGACAATTGAACTGGTCCCTGACTGGCCGACTGGGAAGTACTGAAAACAACCTAGTGGGCTATAGGTTCCTGTGTAGCTATATTCCTTATTTTCCTGTATTGTTTCTTGCTTAAACTATATTTTTTCACTTAGGTATTCACCATGTTGTCCTAGTTGTTTTCAACAGCCAGGCCCAGACTGGCTGAGTTCAGCTGCCAAGGTTTTGGTAGGCCAGAGAGGGCAACACTGGCACACCAACAAAGCCTTTATATGGGAGTGATCTCACCCTTTATAAACCTCCCTGCTTGGAGGCATGTGTGTGCGTGTGCGTGCGTGTGCGTGTGCGTGCGTGCGCGTGCGTGTGTGTGTGTGTGTGTGTGTGTTGGGGTGAATGGTGGTAGGGGGAGGAATGGGTGGCTCCCTCCCCTACCCCCCTCCACCTCCTTCCCCTCCAGGCTTAGGGAGCTGGCAAGGAAAGCATGCCATGGCTGAGGGCAAGGCTGACTCTGCTCTCCTCCCCTCCTCCTATTGCCCAAGGCCAGCCCACATGACCCTGTGTGTGTGTGTGTGTGTGTGTGTGTGTGTGTGTGTGTGTGTGTGTGTGTGTGTGTGTGTGTGTGTGTGTGTGTGTGTGTGACTTGTTTTTACACAGACTATGGAAGAAGCATATTACTATACACACTGTGTATGTTTTTATGTATTTGTGTGTGCGTGCATGAATCCTTTCCTGAATCTCAGATGTTGTAATAAGTGAGTACCTTTTGCTTGTGCTTATGTATTTGTAAGCGTGTGTGTGCTCACACCCCCTGTGCCCCTTCCCCGGCTGGTGGGAGTGGAGTGTTTAAATTTTGCAGGGCGGCCAGGGCAGCCTGCACCCCTGATTGGAATGGAAAATGACCTGGAGCCTTTAGCTGTGCAGTTCAGGCCTGGCTCTCTCACACACACACACACACACACACACACACACACACACACACACAACCACAACCAGGGGGTGTGTCAGTGAGGAGGGAGGCGGGGGGGTCTTTAAGCTGTCACCACTCGCCCCTGTGGCCCTAATGGCATCCTCTCAATGCAGCCCACCATGTTAGTAAGCACAGCTAGTCCACCACAGTTTACACACACACACACACACACACACACACACACACACACACACACACACACACACACACACACACACACACAAAAAGTATACTAGAGAAGGATTTCATTACAATCACAATTGTGGTTAAACATGTATAGGGGGTTTATTATTGTCTTTTTCATCTCTAGCCTAATTGGTTGTCTCCTCTGTTATATTCAGTTGTAAGCAGTTCAAACTGTCTCCTCAACTTCTCTTTGTATGTATTGTTGTGTTTGCATCTCTCTTATCTCTTGTATGCACACACACACACACACACACACCAGCCCGTGGTCCCTGCAGATCCCAGAGACTTTATGTCAATGAGTGTTTGTGGAGCAGAAAGATGTCGTTTGCTCAGTGGCACAGGAAAGCACACAGTCCCCTTGGACTGTTGAAGTCAGTCATGGATTTTCTCTGTCTGTTTGTCTATCTCTGTCATAGATACACACACACACAGGTAGCGGTTTAGACACACTTAGGGCCTCTTCTCTGTCAACGCGGTAAAAAAAGTTCATCCTCTTTTTTCCCTGTGGGTCCTGAACTGGCAACTGTGAGGAGTTGAGCGCTGTGTTGCTAACTATTAGAGGTTAGGCTGCGTTTGGAGCCCTTGGCTTCACGGCAGTGTTGATGTTTCAACTGCAGGTTTCTCCAGGCTGCATTTCAAGGACTTCCCTCGCTGGGAATTTTCTACCAAATTCTTCCTCTTTCTCCTCTTCTCCTGCCTGTTTCTCTCTCTCTCTCTCTCTCTCTCTCTCCCTCTCCACTCTTTTCTTTCTCCGTTTTGGGGTGGTTGCCAGGATTAAGTCTCCAGCTCTCTCCAAGAGTCTCCCTGGTCTTTCCTCACCATGCTCTGAGAGGAGGGTGAGACCCCTTTTCAGAGAGAGAGAGTGTGTGTGTGTGTGTGTGTGTGTGTGTGTGTGTGTGTGTGTGTGTGTGTGTGTGTGTGTGTGTGTGTGTGTGTGTGTGTGTGTGTGTGTGTGTGTGTGTGTGTGTGTGTGTGTGTGTGTGTGTGTGTGTGTGTGTGTGTGTGTGTGTGTGTGTGTGTGTGTGTGTGATACAGAAGAGGAAAGGAGGGCAATGATGATTTATTTGTGATTTGTTGCCGGCGGTTTCTGGCAGGAAACATAAGCCCAACACCACCTTTGCTTCCAAATGTCCACACAAAAGACACACAAACGCAGAAACGAATTTAGCCCTCCTCCGTTTTCTACAACTGGTGCATTTAGCGAGTATGAAGGCAACAGGGAACTGGCTTCTGTTAGGAAGAGGCAGAGGCCAAGGAACATCTCTCCATTTCGCTATCCATTTTCCCCCCACAAGGATTTTTTTGTTGTTGTAAAGACTGCATGATAATTTAGAGCGCCGAATTTCTAAGGAATGAAAACATGCCCTTTTCCATTCCAAAACAAAGCAGGGTTTCAAGGGTAGCTCATTTCTTTGTTAGCTGCTGGGCTGATTTAGAGGAAAAACAGCTTTGTCACAGGCCAGAGCTGATTTTCTTTGTGGGCCATGTGGATCATTGTCTTTCCCTGTGATCCATCCCTGAACTCAAATCATCTCACACACCATGAGTTCAAAAAGGTATTATTTGCAACTCTTCTTTCTCTAAAATGAAATTTCCTTTTTTAAATGATTCGAGAGCAAGCTTGAACAAAAGGAATTGAGTAGCGCATTAAATAAGCTCAATTGAAAATATAGGAAAGAAAGACATTTTTTTGATATTTGCCGTTCGTCGACAACACAAAGTCAAGAATGGGTATTGTGCCTCGTTTGAACTCTGGTGGAGAGGGTCGCGCCGGGAAAAACCAAGTCTAAATTAAGACATTCATAAGGAAGTGAAGTGCGTTTCCAAAGTGTGCAAGGTTTAACAAGTCTGTCATTGAAAGATTAGTTAGTTAGTGTTGTATTTCTAATAGGCCCGTCGTAAAGGGCCACGTCTGAAGCGGTACAAGTACGTTGCACCCGGTGAAAGCCAGTCAGTCATTCAGTTGTAACTACTTACTTAACTACCGTAAAGCGTAACGTTCCCAGAAATCAAACTTGGCTTCACAATGTCAGAGTTAGAGGTTTCATGGCGTACACACAGTTGAATTCCTTGGAAAGAACCCACGGTAGTTTCAGACTTCCAGAGACTCGATTCCAACATCGGGGTCACATCATGTGTGTTGTTCATGGATGGCCGTGGTAATCCAGCGCTCGTTATTTAGGATGCAAAGCGCTCTCTGTTGATCAGCATCCCATCAATCGGAGCATATCTGATACCCTCTCTCACTACTGGTGTCGTAGTGGCAGGGGATTACATAAAGCCAACGGTCAGCGGTCCTACCACATCCTCCACCCCGTCCAACAGGCTGTAATCTGTGCCTGCCCGGTCTGCGTTTGGGTGAGGAGCTGAACTGAACTGGCTCTAAACAGCTAAATATAACAGAACACTCAATAATAGAACAGACAATAGATTAATGCTCCTGTTGCTATAATATTGTGTGATTGTATTTGCTACCATGTAAAAACAGGCCCATCTTATATGTCCTGGTGCATCTGCTGGAGCCTCCGCAGGCTTTCCATCCAAAAGGACTGAGCGTTCAGAGACTGTTGGCAAAGGGATAGAACGGGTTTTAGCGTGTTCACGTTTGGCTAGTCTTTTGTTTCCTGGCGTCTGATGCCTCTCTGCTCGCTTGCTTCGGTGCTTTGGTCGGTTGGCGTTTTTTGTTTTTGCTGTGGTTTTGGTTTTTTTTTTAGTCGCTAGCTAGCTGCTCCCTGTGGATGCGTGATGCCGTGCCCCTGGCTGCAGTTCACACACTCACTCTGCCTCTGTTTTTCAGGCGGTGAGGGAAAGAGCGAGCGAGAGCGAGAGAGAGAGAGAGAGGATGTTTACCATGCTGTGGAGCTGCCTGCTTCCCAGCTTGTCTGCCTCAGCTCCAGCCCCAGACCAGAAAAAGAGAGAGCAAGAGAGAGAGAGAGCGCAAGAGAGAGAGAGATAGAGACATAGGGGGAGGGGGCATGGCATCTCTCCCTCCCTCCCTCTTTTTTTGCTCTGATTCTCCCCTCCTCCACTCTCTTTTATATTTCTTGTCTTCGCCTGCCCTCTAAAGGCCAAAGGGCTTTGCGCTCTGTCTGTGTGTGTGTGTGTGTGTGTGTGAGAGAGAGAGAGAGAGAGAGAGAGAGAGAGTGTGGCAGTCAGACTGCATCTGGCTGGTGCATGAGGCAGTGGCTTTTGCTCGGCATGTGAATTCCCTCCCTGCGCCATCCCTTCACAGCTCAAGTCTTAGTGGGACATTCTCGCACGCACACACACACACACACATACAGAGGATGGCGTAATTACCCTGTGCTCTCATGTAATCCCCCAGGTGTTGTATTTATCTCCACAGCAGTATATCTGACACCCAGCGCCAATACCTGGACTCACTTCAGTCGCTCTGCTCGGTGCAGGAGCCAGCGCTGTGTGTGTGTGTGTGTGTGTGTGTGTGTGTGTGTGTGTGTGTGTGTGTGTGTGTGTGTGTGTGTGTGTGTTGTGTATATTCTAAAACAAACAGTACATGACACTATTTTTATGTCCTTCTGTGAGAAAATGTGCATCTTAGCAGTCGCGTGTTCATGACCATGGACTAGTGGATATCAAAGTAGCGCAGCAGAGTGTGTGTGTGGTAGGACATTGGTACAGTAAATGTATTTCATGGCCCATGAGGGAAAAAAAACAACAACTGAGAAGCACCTGATTCTGTTGTCCGGTGGGAAGGAGATAGATGTGTAAACAGGAAGTGAAAGAGAGAAAATAAGCACTAGAAGAGACAGGCAGATACACCTGGCGGAAATAAAAGCGGGAGATTCAGGCAGGTGAACATGCAGATGTGACAAACGGTAGACTTCCAGAGGCAGGTACACACCGACACGCGCATTTAGCTTTCAAGAGGATAGATTTACAATCACATAGACAGTCGTAAACCAATAGACGGACCCGGAGCTCGTCGGAGCCCGGAGCCCTGCTGCAGGAGACCCTCTCCTCTCCACACCAGTGTCATCCCCCTTGTTGGAGCCTGTCTGTCAGCCCGGTTGACAAGATGACGGCGAGGGCCGCTGCAGAACTCCACCTCTCGCTCTTGCCTTTTTTTTGTTTCTTTATCTCTTGCTGATGACTCACATCTTCTGTGTGAGTGAATCGGCAGGGCTTGAGAGCGACAGCTAGGCAACACACAGTGGTAGGTTGCATTGGATTGAAAGCAGAGGAGCATATTGCCTGCACCTTTGCACGACTTCGGGACGTAAATGTACTCTTTTTTTTTTCTGTATCGTTCCCAGCCTATAATAATCTGTACCATGTACCTCTAAAGGGTAGTTGACTGTAGTAAGTGTAGTCCAAAGTCCTTCCTTCTTCCTTTTTCCTCCCACTATTTGAAAAAACTCAACCGAGCGCTGAGATCCTTCGCCCCGGTTTAAAGGCACTATGCAGAACTCAAGACTCAACTCGAGGCCCAACCATGCCCCCACCTCAAAGCTCACTCAGGAGGGGAAAAAGATGGACCTATTTTCCCGGCAGACGTAGTAACGCTGCCTGCGCCCATGTCTCTGCACGTGGCGGTTTAGCAGTAAAAAGCCCTTCCCTTGTGTGTCGCGCTACGGCCGGCTTCACACGCTGCAGCCACTCCTACTGGGTGGGCGTAATAGCAAGGACACCTTGTTATGGAGTGTCTGATGATTATGACCTGCTGTGAACAACTTCACTCTCCTCTCACACATACTAACACTCACTCTCTCTCTCTCTCGCCGCTTTGATCAAATCTGTACTCTTACGTCCTTGACTGCTGCCCCCTCCCGACCCCTGCATTCGAAATTTCCCCCACTTATGGAAAAGTTTATGTAGATTAAGGCCACAATTTATGCAGATTGAGTTTTTGCCACTCAAGCTTGAAGCACTAAAAGGTAGATGGGCACTGACCTTCCCCAGTACCTGCTGCATGAGCTCTCACCATTTAACTCATAACGACTACACACAGCACCGGGGGGTTGGCGGACAGAGAGAGAGAGAGTGATTTCAGAACTCATATGTTTCTATTTTCAAGTTGTCATTGATGGGATAACGCGGCTGCTTTGCCAAGGGTATATTGTGTTTTTTTGGCCAGAATTGTATTTGGGGGGCTTACTGAGTATGGCTTATTTCATGCTACCCCAAAAAAAATAAAAAAAAAACTCACCAATTCCACAAACGCAGCCTCTGTCACTGTGGCACACAAACACACACAAATGATCGTCCTTCCTTAAAAACATCATGCTTCCTCCAGCCTCACAGTGTCTGTCTAATGGAAGCAACTGCCAGCGGTGGTATCAAGCAGCCTTTCAGCTGGCTGCGTCTCACGCCAAAGCCTCCGCAGAGCCGTAAACTCGCTCACAAGTGGCAGCAGCATTACTGGGGTTGAACAGTCAAGTGCCATCGAGAGCAGTTTGCCGTAGAAATGGACCCATCTGAAAGCAAACAAAGGGCTCGCACTCGCCTCGCTTTGTAGGGGGGGGGGGAAGTTCTACATTTACTGTGACTTCAATTGTCATGTTCAATTCAATTGTGGAGTAGAAAGGCAAAGAGGGGAAAGTCAAGGTGACTGGAGATGGGCGCTGAATTCAAAAGAGATCTGTATGCACCATTTTAACAGTGTTAACTTTGTGGTGCCTCGTCCTCTTTCAGTGAAATCAATTTGCTCATCTTCGGTGAAATGGCAAGGCCAAGCATATGTGTAGCCGAGTGCCACCGTATTTGGACTAACGCGCAACTTCACTGTCTTTACAAAAGCATTTTCTTAGCGCTGTAAAATGTGTCGTTTTAACCGCGCGATTCCCTGATGTCATTTCCTCTATCGTTGCGAGTTTACGTCTTCCGGCTCCTTCCCCGCGAGGCCGGTGTGGTGTTAAGTGATGATGGGGACGGGCTCCCTCAGACCATTACAACAGAAAGCTAACAGGACAGCAGAGTCTCCGTCAGGTCACTAACTCTGTCCCTTTTTAACACAAACACGATGTGACCCGCCAGTCACACAGTTAAAACAAGGTGTCGGCTAAAGTTAGTGCTGAAGTGAGCTAAAAGCCCCGGCTGCCACTGAAACCCGGTGGGGAAACAGCTGTTCACTTTAACTCCCCACTTCACTGTGTGCATGTGAGACAGAGAGAGTGTGTGTGTGTGTGTGTGTGTGTGTGTGTGTCTCTATACCCTATTTATATCTGTTGCCATGCCCTGCCATTGACCCGTGCAATGTCTCTTCCGCCTTATTTGATAATGATGCTGCCTAGCTTGGCTGCATGTCAGCATGGTGTGTGTCATGATATTATCATTGATGTTTCAGCTGGCTGCGTGCTTCAGACTCGTTAACCTTCTAATCTCAGGCCAATCTGCCATTTTAAAACAATATTTGAAATCTTATTGATACCTATTACTGTACTATGGCTTGCACAAACTACAGGCATTGAGTATGTTACCAATTAGTCACATTTATGTTTTAATGTCCATTGCCTGAGGTCCTCTGCCCTTATTTCCTGTGTTCCCACGTGATGTCAAGTGTGCAGCATCCCTCTGAGCAAGAATTTGGTTAAATTGGGAGGCAAAATGTCACTAATAGCAACTTGCAGATGAACATTCATGAAGATAGATGAAATACTGATCGGTCATGGGGCATGTTTGCATATTAAGGTTGTCTGTCTTGAGTTGTGGTCCACTACCAAAGACTATAAACGTCATATAAACCAATCCTGTGTACCTCTGCTCCCCTGCAGGCTCGGTTCTCCTCCAGCAGACCGACGGAGACGGGCGGGCTGTGCTGGATCTGGTCTCTGTCGGCACCACAGAGAGAGGAGCTCCTCCGCAGCGCCCGGATCGGTGACTCGGCCCTGGATGCGTCCGAGGTCAGGGACCTGCCCCTCTTGGAGGCCGGCTCCTCCCTGCTAACCCACCTCATCTTCTCCTACCACCGAGAGAGGGGCCTGCTCGGCCGCACGCAGCCCGACGACAAGGCTCGGAGCCTGGCCTACAAGCTGGCCAGGGCTCTGGGGACCCACTCCCTCCAGAGGGTGACCTCTGGCTGGGCAGACCAGCGGGCAGTGAGGCTGCTGGAGGATGCAGAAGCACTGCTGGGGCTGGGGAGAGGGAGTTACCTGGGGCAGGTGTCTCAGGCGGTGAGGGAGTGTGAGGGAGAGAACACACGCTTCCTGATGGAGATACTGGAGGACCTGAAGGCTCAGGGAACAGCACTAGTTGCTGATCTCTGATACAGGGTCAATTCTTAACACACAAAGACTTAAAAGCAGCAGTTGGCTGTAGCATTGACGACTACACTGAAACATGCACACAACCAACACACACATCTCCTGGCCTTGTGTCAGCAGGGGTATGATATGTCAGTGAACAGTAATGCTCACTTCTTGTTTTCCCTCTTTACAGGTAAACATTTATATTCGAAGATGATTTGTTTTTACTGAGATACTATTTTATACTGATTGTACTGAATGTGGTGCCCTGTTTTCAAAATCTTTCATGCCTTATAGTTATTTCTAAAATGTTTGTTTGTTGTTGAATCGGTTGAGGTGAGTTGCATGTTAACCAAACACTTCTGCACTTAAGTCACTCTGTTCCTGTTACTACCTCAAGTTATATTTGTCTACAGCTACTTTACTGACTGTCCAATTATGTACTTCTCATGTTTTCACTAACTATATTAATATAACAAAACTGAGTGGAAAATAAAGGATCAAACTCTATGACACTTTCACGCTACAGTGACAGAAAACTGATGAAATCAGAAAGCGTTGCGTCAGCAGATCAGCATCATTTATATTTACTTTGTCCTGGCAGGAAAGAAATTGAAATATTGAAACAATCTGTTAGCGCCAATGGCTCCTGCTATAGCAGTTTAAGCAGTTTAACCCTGAAAGAGGCTCATGACAGAGGCAGTGCAGTTTCATGTGGGAACAACATGGAAAGAAAGAGTAAAACCACTCAAAAGACATCCTGGTTTGGGATGCTTGTGGCAGGGGCCTGTACCCAGGGGCCACAGCCCAGCCATATAGACAGTGAGGAATGAGCCACTTCCTGAGGTGAACATGAAGGGAGAGGGGCTTGGGTCTGTGCGTTGGGGTAGGTCGGGTGGGAGATGGCACAATGGAGGTGAGAGGGGGATTTGAACCCGAAATGTGAGGATGGTTGTTTGGGACAGGGAGATGAATGGCCTAATATTCCCATGGCCCGTTCCAGTGTTGGCTTGAAAATGGGCCCACCCCTGAGGGAAATACCACTCCATTTTTTGCAACAATCAAATTTTTTTTGGACAAAAATGAAACACTCTGAAGATGTTAAAAATATTTTATCTCATGTTTGTTGTTTTTTTTTTTCGTTTTTTTTCTTTCAAAATAAGCAACATACATCAGGTGCATTTTATTAGTCGAACCAGAAATTTACATAATATTTTCTCATTATGTCCTGATCCACCAACGTATCAGCCCCTATTCCTGTCCTGAAATGTCATTGGTCAGAACTGGGCACATGAAGATTATGTCACAGGCAGGCAACAATGCAGGCGAAAAACGATCCGACAGAAAATGAGGCAGGCATACACCTACTTTACAATATAATCAACACCAGACCAACAGGCATACTGTATAAAATACAACCATAAATTAACAAGTGGTTAGCTATGTACAGTGTCATTCAAAAAATAGTCTAGTTTTAATTTGGTGCAAATAAAAGTGCTTTTTTTTCCCTTTACATCTGTCAGTCTGATACATTCCTTATTCAGAATTTATATTTTCATCATCACACAAATTAAAACACTTTGGTTTGCTTGCAAAAAACATTAACAAAAAAAAAAGGGTATTTGAATGCAATATCGCACGATAATCACCACAAGTTACTGTAAAATTATACTACACACGGCAGTAGACATATTCAGGTATCCAAACAGTCCCTTCAGGCATTATGAAAAGACATCTTTCAAGAGCCAGAGTGTGTTTGCTGAGGAGGCTATAATCAGTCTGCGACGCTGCTCTTGGGGGACAGCCTGTTATTGTCTTTCAAGTGGATTCTTCAAAACAAAACCAAATCAATGGCCCTCCGGAGTGACGGATCTGAGCCTGTTGATATTTAAGCAAGGAGATGGATGGATAAAGGGAGAAAGAGGAAAAGAGCAGGAATAGGGTGGACGAAAGGGAACAAGAGGAAGGCGGAGAGGGGGAAATGGAGGCAGGGATCAGTAGGATGAGAGGAGACCTCCTCAAATGTAGCCTGTGCTGTGATCTTTCAACAGATGCTCAGAGAAAGACCCAGGAGACTCTCCCTTCAGACAGGGTCGCAACCCCGCTCACTGACGAATGAGGGAACCGCAGAGAGAGCAAACGGAGAGAAGGATGATGGGAAGAGGGATCTGAAATGGCATAACACACACACACACACACATGCACCTCAATCCCTGACATCTCAGGCCTAAGTCCCCTCAGAGCTTTGTCTTGTCACACGGCGGCTGGCTGCTCATCTAGCTGACGGCCTTCTCCACCGCCAAACACACACCAAACACAGCAGCTGGCACTTCAGCTGCACATATACACACACACACGCTTTTACTGTACGTACACATGCACACACACACACACACACACGTCAGTCTACAGCTGGAGGGGAGAGACAATTGTAACACACACCAACACTGAGAAAAGCAACATGTCTTTGATTGCATAAACATGTGTATACACATACGCTGTCACACACACAGTGCACATACACAAGCCTGTGTTTCTGGAAAGAGAGATCAAAGTTGAGCTGTGGGCACAGGAGGTGGGGCAGATGGAGAGTGCGGCCAGCCTGGGGCACAGCATCACAGAGCGTGTGTGTGTGTTTGTGTGTGTGAGCCTGAGAGCAAGAGAGTGTGCATGCACAAGTGGATGTTATGTTTTCCTCTGTGAGCGTGTGTGTGTGTGTGTGTGTGTGTGTGTGTGCAAGCGAGATCTAGAGAGCATGTGTATTCACATGAGAGTATGTCTTCTTTTATATGCACGTATGTGTGTGTGTGTGTGCATGAGTGTTGCCACCGAGGCAAACACATGGGGAGATGAGAAGAGAGGAGACCAGCCTTTCAAACAAGATTAGGGCTGTGTCTGCCTAAAGGCCTGCCTGCCTGGCGACACTCTGCATAGACCGGGTGACATCTATATTAGCGCCACAGCAACGAGCCCAGTCTGCTGCCCCCCTCTTGACAGAGAGAGAAGGTGAGGGACGGACTGACTGACTGACTGACTGACAGTCATGTCATGAACATGGTTCTGGGGGAAAAACAACACAACAGTACAATTATCTGGGCATTTACTAGTGATGAGGGCTCAGTGGCATATTGCCAGCTGTCTAATGCTCGTACAGTTTTGTCCTTTTATTCCTCTGGTTATTACTATTATGCAATCCCAATTTGTTTTTAGGAAGTTCAAGATTCAAGAACTTTAAGTAGGGAGTAGGGATATACTCAAGAAGATACCATACTCTAAACCGATACCATTGTCCAAAGATTGTTTTTTTTTTTCTTTTAAAATAGACATCAAACTGATTACTGTCTTTCTGTCCAGTTTTGTGTATAGTAGCAGGACATATCTGGAGGCTAACAAGCTAATTGCTAATCAACTTGGCCGGCTGATTTGGAGTGGAAACAATCCAAACGACTGCCAGCGACCATAACATCATTACATCCAAGAGGGGAAAAAACAAGGAAGAGATACTTCAGTATAAAAACAATTTGAAATCATAAAAACCATTGAATGACTAGAATCGTAGAAAAAAAGCTTGTATCCTATTGCAGAGTGTTAGAATAAGGCTTGTATTTTGACAAACACGGATGCACTCGATATGTCATTTTGGAACGGTCAGTAGAAATGTTAAAACTCGTTGTTTTACTCATTGTGTGACACTTATGGCAAGCAAATGGACAGCAGAGTCCTCCGAGCTGTCAGAATGATGGAGAGAAGAAACGAGGAGAGTCGCTCACATGGCTGAGAAAAAGGTCAAGCCTTCCATCCATCCTCCCCACTCGCCATTAAAATCAATCAAAGGAATAATAAGAATTATTCAAGATATTTCTCATACTCTTCTCTTTTTTTCATTTTTTTATACAAAAATTACACTTCAGGAATCTGTACTGTACATCATGTATAATTAAAGACAAAAAAATATTTAGAGAGAGAGAGAGAAAAAAAAGAGGAGGGAGAGCTGAGCTGAGCCGAGCTGGTCTTCCTCTGCTCCTCGGTGTCCAGTAATAGACGAAGAGAAGAAAAGTGGAGAAAAGAGGAGTCAGTGGGCGGATGCAGTCATCTACCCGGGGTTGTTTTTCTTCCTTTTAGTTGGACTGGGATTGGGATCCAGTTTCAGTTCTCGGTACTGCACCTGTTAAAACACACACACACACACACACACATACACACACACACCACCCGGTCAGGTGGAGAGAGCAAAGGATGCTGGAATAGCACAGAAACCCTCCAGAGGCTCCCTGTGTCCAGCTGTGTGGAACAGTGGCCTCAGGGAAGGGATTACACACTGATTACAACACACACACACACACACACATAAAGGCATGTACCCTCACGCACACGCAAATGCATGTACACACACACACGCAAGCACATGTAGACTCATGCACACAGGCAACACACAATACATGCACACTTATGTTCATAGCTCCAAATACACCCTTGCTCGCACACACACACACATACACACACATATATACACATACACACATACACAGCTGCGGAACAGTGGCCTAAGGGAAGGGATCACACAAACAAACAGAGAACAAGGCAAGGGCTCATGGGAAAGCTTGGAGAGACTACAGAGTCATCTCGGCATGGCGAGATGGTGAGGAGAGAAAGGGCAGAGAGATGGGGAGGAGACAGAAGGTGGAGAACGCAGCTTAACTCTTTCGAAACCTGAAGCTGTGCTCGGCATCAAAGCACTGCAGACCACATATTGATTATGTCTGTTAGCTTGGTGGGAGTTATGAGGAACAACCAAGTAATTAGGAACAAATTGCTTTTGGCTGAAGGAAAACCGCTCTCATCCAAAATGATGAATCCTCAGTTTATTTAGGACAAAAGGACCTATTAGAAAAAGAGAGGAGATGGACTTAATCCATCTACCTCTCAGAGAGAAACCCACATCTGAGCATCTAGAGCCTCTACTGGTCAGAGATGTTAACAAGAGGGAGATTTTCACCATGCTTCCGTTCTCCATGATACATAACAGATAGAGACAATGTGTAATCTCTCCATTCGCTCTCTCTCCTCTCAAGCTAGGTGAACTGGAGATAGCAAGCTGAAAGCAGTCTCTCCGATCCAGCCAGTCGTTGTGTAGTCTTCCCTCTTGACATTCTCCATCATTAATGGATACCGGATAAGATAGCTGGCTTCATGAGGCCCCCGCTCCTCCGTCCAGAGAGGTCGCGGACACTGCCAGCCGTTAGGTACGGGGCAGCAACATCAAACTGCACCCAAAGGGAACAGATTCTCATTTGATGTGATGCATTGCAAACAAAGATGGCGACTAGTGCCTATGAAAGAAACAGCTCTTCAGTGATGGACACTCATACACGAGTACATCACAGTGGCTGAGCCTCGGAAACCATAGACTGTCACTCTAGCAGTCCCTCACTTTCAGATGTACACACACACACACACACACACACAGTCGCCAGCCTAGACAGATTCAAGGCACTGACAAGCACTAGCCACTGAATCAGAATAATACAAAAAAAAATCGCGACTTAACAGACAGTCACAGCACCAAAGAGCCAGTATCGTCTGTGGGATCCCCTTCTAGGCTGATGTACTGTAGGCTACTCTGTCTGTCTGACTGACTGACACCCTCTGTGATTCTCCAGGCAGACAACAAACTGACGTCGATGCAGCTTTCTCTGTTCTGTCTCAGGGTGGGTCTGTCTGCTGTGGACGGGAACAGCAGGCATCTCTGAACGCTGGCTGGGAGCAACCCTTTATCATCCATCTTCTACTGGTTGCCACTGTCGCCTCAATGAAGGGTTCCAGTATCCTCCGCCTGCAAACGCACACATCTGAGAAGTCTGACATGCATCCACACACACACACACACAAATACACCCCCCTCTCCCATACAAACACACCATACACCCCCCTCCAACCCCATATCATTAAAATCCCATACTAATCCACACACACACACACCCTGTAGGGTATTTCAGTTCCTCCCTCACAGCGGTGGTCACCAGTGTCCCATAAATGTGCTTAGAGACTGGTTAGGCTACCATGTGTTCCTCTCTTCGCCTCACTAGGCAGCCAGACTGCACTGATTCAGACCTGGATACTCCTTACTGTCCGCGGCCCCCGGCCCCGCAAGGCAAGCTAACATCTGACTGAACAGCTGTACAAATAAGACTGGTTGACAGTGAACGGTGAAAAGAGAGAGAAGGGAAGAGAAAGAGAGAGGAAGAGAGAGAGAGAGAGATGGTCTGGATGGTGCGGGTGATGAGAAAATAATCCATGTAAAGAAAACAAGGGAGGAAGGGATAATGGAAGTGAGGGATAGAAATAGGCAGAAGAGAGGAGAAACACACAAACACACAGAAAGAGACGGGGAGATAGAGAGGGAGTGGAACGGGACAAACCAACATAGGAAATAGGGAGAGAAAACAAAGAGAGAAGAAGACGAGACCGGGGTGAGACAAAGGGAGAGCTGTGGACGGTCGGGCGATGACAGATACTGTTCTCATGTGGGTGTGGATCCTTTTATAGCCCAGCCAACTAAAGCAGACAACGGAGCAAAAACCCAGGGGAGACGGAGTTTATATGGCCCCATCTGTGTGTGTGTGTGTGTGTGTGTGTGTGTGTGTGTAGTGTCGGTAGTTTCATTATGTGTGCTTAGGGAACCATGACAGTCCTGGCAGCGTGCCCACATAGATTGCGATCACTGACAACGGTGTGTCCATCGATGAACAAGTGGGTGAATGGATGAAAGGTTTAATTCACTCACGACCGAGCGAGTGAGTAACGGCACATCTGCACGCGGCGTAGCTACAAGACTGCATCTGCCTCGCAACAATCCGCCAACTGGTATCCTAATGTTATTTTTTATGTCCGTATTACAAGCGCTCTCACTCATCGTTTGCTACTCAAACAAGCTTGAAACAAGCCGCCTCCGATCCTCAAAGTGGGACGCGTATTGTTGGGGATCACGTGGACATCATCGCACGGTCAAACGCCTACAACAGCAAAAAGGAAGACAGCAATTTAATGCTGCATGTTGACATTCCTATCCCGACAAAAAAAATATATATATATACCTTTGTAAGTGCATGCGAAGAAAGAAAAAGTTTGCATGTCAGGAGAAAGGAGGGTTTTTTTGTTTTTTTTTCTCATGGAGGGAAGGGAAGAACAAAAGAAAGGGGGGAAGGAACAACAATATCTCAATCACACGAGAGTTTCTCTGTGAAGAGCTGCCAGCCGAGAGACGGGGGGGCTCACACGTCACAAGTTCAATTCCACCTTCCAGGTGACAGGCCTGCCTGGCGCTATACCCTTGGCTCCCCGCTCACCTTGCCTAATAACACACACACACACACACACACACACACACAGGCACCCAGCGTATGCAAACAGCAAGAGCTAGTTAAAGTCAGAGGAATGGGAAAAGGGGGCAAGGAGAAAGTGGGACGTTGACAAAATAAAAGCGAGTGGAATAGGGTGAGAGTAGAAAGTGTGGTAACGCGTCGAGCTTATAAGCAATTTGGTAGCGAGAGTAGGGAGCTCAAAGGGAACATCGACAGGAGAGGCGGTGGGTAAAGACCCAGCGCTGCTCAAAGGCTGCTCCACCCTCGCTCCTCTCCTCTCCTCTTTTCTCCCAAATGTTGACAGTACAACTGAAAAAAAAAAAAACAGGCTTTTGAAGTGCGCTCTGCTGAAGGGGCGCCGTGTACCGCCGAGTGCTTCGTTTAACGGTGTTATACACAAAGCGTCCCGGGACCCGGCTCTCATTCTCTCTCGCTCCCTCCCTCCCTCCCTCCCACTGAACCTTTTGACAGCGTTTTTTTTGATGATGATGCCGGGGTGGGCAGACAAGACGAGGCGAGACCAAGGTGGGTGACGCTGAGCAAAAGAGGCAAATAGGCGAGTAAATAAATAAAAGTCAAGAAAGGAAAAGGGGAGCAACGTTTTAATGATACTACGCTATTCTGTTTCTAGCCGTTTCCACAGGAGGAGGGAAACTCAGCTGGTTTCATCTTCTGGATGCCTAACCTAGCATAAGGGTTATTAAATGCTCCCGGAGAAAAACAATTGTACACAGTTCAGACACCCACAGATCGGAGGATTCAGCACTCATGTCTATTGTTGGGGGAGAAAAAAGCACGTCACAG
Organism: Hoplostethus atlanticus; assembly: GCA_034670405.1. NCBI lineage: Eukaryota > Metazoa > Chordata > Actinopteri > Trachichthyiformes > Trachichthyidae > Hoplostethus > Hoplostethus atlanticus. The sequence goes on along the minus strand of JAXDDX010000002.1, from coordinate 5,233,877 downwards.
TGACATAAGCTAGTAAACAGAAGAAGAAAAAAAAAAACACACACACACACACACACGCGCAAAGTGAGGAAAGTTTCCCCTGGTAGGTGCTGCGGTACGGCGCCCGCTGAATAGTGACTAATTGGCCACTTGCGGTGAAAATGTTTAAATTTGTCATGAAAGTGAGAGAGGGAGGGAAGGACAAAGGGAGGGAGAGAGAGAGAGAGAGAGAGACCTCTGGCTCGGCAGAGAGAGGTGGATGTGAGTGATTGTGTCTGGCAACGTTTCAACCTCTAACTATCCTGCCTTTGACCTTTTAACCCCCCGCGCGTCCAATCAGGGTTATCTCCAACATAAATGCTGCCTAAAAATATTACCCCCGGCTCCCCGGCGTCCATTAGAAAGCTAAATTGGAAATGCGCGTCTATTCCTGTACTCCGGGGTTGATCCTGTTACTTTACGCCGATCATAAAGGACCACTTGGCATGCTAATTGCCTTGGCCCTCCTTATGCACTCCCTAGCTCACATGGCTAATGGCGTCGTAAAACATGCTAGCGCGCCGACACGTCCCAAACGCCAGGTAGGGAATACTTAGCACTATAACGGTGCTCAGTTTGGCCTCGTTTAGAAGGACATGAAGGATTCCCCCCGTAACGAGCGTGAAGATAGCTTTCCCTGGCATAGCATCCCAGCCAGGTACAGGATACACACACACACACACACACACACACACTAGTGTTTACAGCTTACGGGGGTGGTGAAAAAGCAACTTCGGTAAACTGATCAGCTGGTTAAAAAAAGGTAACTCAGTGTGGACGTGACACACCGTTTCCTCTGCCGATTGCAGTACCCGTACACCACCGGGGGATCCGGTCTGTAAAGGAGGTTTGACAGAGCTGTTAGGGGCCCGGTGTCAGAGTATGTGGAGAGCCGGGTTTACAAGGCCCCGTGTGTAGCTCCTGTGAGAGAGCTCACGTTACCGTTGATGAGCGCTGAGGGGACGCGATTCGTACACACCGCCCCTCTCTACAGGACTTCAGGTGGAGAGGCCTCCTTGCTGCTGGATGCAAGGTCTCCAAAACACACACACACGTATATATATATACACTATAGGGGATGGGATGGAGGGTGAGTCCAAAAGCTGTTCCGCGGTGACGCTGAGGTGCGAGGCAGCAGTATACAGTATGATGGACTGTGGCCCAGTGTGGCTGCCCTTTGTATATAAAGTCATTAGAACCTCATCAGTTCTGGCTGCACCGAAGCACCTCCAAATGACGCGGAACACCGAACTGGCCCAAACCCACTGCGCTGGGAGATGATCTGTATATATGTGTGTGTGTGTGTGTGTTAGGTCACACCGGGGCCCTGAAATAGCACTTCATTACTCATCCACGGTGTCAGGCGTAGTGGGCCTCTGAACCAATGCCAGCGGGTGCCATGGACACGTGCCCATGAGGGGGACGCCCCGTTTGGACCCCGGCACCTCTCTGTAACATCCCGGAGCCTCGGGGGCCTAGTCCCCACGGGCCCTGTGTGACCCAGAAAGGCGGAGGGCAGGCAATGAGGTGAACCCACCACCGGAGGCAGTGGGGTGTGGGGGGGGGGGGGGGGGGGGGGAACGCAGAGCAGAACGTTCTGGTCCGTTTTTAGCCAATGTCCTCACAACAAGTTTCCTCCCTGAAAACGAACCTGTTCAGAAAGTGATCGGCCTCCCTCATCTCTGACGCAAAGATGTATTTCAATACCCCTTCTCCTTTATTTACAAATCTGTCCTCCATTGCTAAAGCTTGATTTCCCATCCCTCCCTGCTCTACCTCCTACTTCCTAATAGTAGTTCTTGGGACTCCCTTCTCCTAAACAATCAAATCAACTCCAGCAATCAGCTCCACCGTTACCTTCCTTCCTTCCTCCTTCCTTCTCCCCCTCTCTCTTTACCCCATCTGTCTTTTCTCTTTTCCAAAAACCTCTTCTTACCCCTCTCCCTTGGTCTTTCACCCTCATTACTCCGTGAGTCCTGAAACTGTCACTGAAACCTGGCAACAATTACCGTTCCAGCAGCTGCAGCAATAACAGTTACAGTAGCAGTTGCAGTGTTACTTATACAGTAGGCACCGCTCGAGCACCAGGAGCACTAGACCAGACCAGCATGTCCGCCCCCCGCCCCCCTCTTCCCCCGCCAGCAGGCCCTCATTAGGGGCCTTGTAAAGGCCGCGTACCTGCTGGGCCTGGGCCCCTCCACTTCTCCGGCCCTCCAGGCTCCAGGTGTGTAAGGTGGCTGCACTTCACCAGAGGGGACAGCTTGGGCTCATTTGTGCTGATGGCTACCTGCCTAGTGTCTATCACTGTAGCAGGCCCCAAACTGTTAAACTGCACAGGGGCTGACAGGGGAGAACATCGGGGGGGGGTGGGAGGTGGGGGTCGGCCGGGGGTGGGTAGGGGAGCGAGGATTATGACCCTGTAAAGATGAAAGAGGTCGCGGGCAACAAGCGATCAAAGAGGAAGTGTGTCGGCGCTGATGTGGCAGGGGATTGGTCGGATCAGAGGCCCCAGCTAGTTCAGCCTCAGTCTGCATGCGTGTGTGTGTGTGTGTGTGTGCGCGTGCATGCATGTGTGTGTGTGTGTGTTGTACTCAGCACAGCAGGGCTTAACGGCCACAGCGGACACCATCAGTGTTGGATAACACAACGACTTTCACAAGCTGCCGCTTAATTGCAGTTTAAACAGCACCTTGTCCTAGGCAGCGCTGCACGGTGGAGAGTTAACATGCAGACACACACCAGCACCCCGACACACACACACACACACACACACACACACACTTCACCTAACGAAGCGTCCTCACTCTTCAGCCACAGAGTTAATCTGATCTCACGGTTAATGTAGAAGCAAAACCGCATGAGGCTGGTTAACTGTTGGTTTACACTCTGTTCTAATTACTAACATAGCCGGCACAACAGCTAACCGTGTGTGTGTGTGAGTGTGTATGGAGTCAATCAGCCTCGTTATATGCTGGGCACTAAACTCACTTAACCTTGTTATCTTATTACCTAGTTCCAGTACTGTATGGAAATTGAATTAGATCAGGAAGCTATTAATAGGAAAAACACAGAAAAGGATTTTGAAACAATTAGATTAAATGTCTCGGCGGAAAGTCGGTTCACTGTAGGTAAACAGTACAACGGTGATCTGTGTGAACCGAGCAAGGGGGCCGAGAGGAGGAGCGAGACAGATAAAAGAGACGGAGCTAGGAGAGAGAGAAGAGATAATAGAAGGAGCCCTTGCCCTTGCCCACGTCCGAGACCGACAGACGGGGGAAGTAAGAGAGATGGAAAAACAAGAGGGGGAAGATGAAAGTGTGAAGTTCACCCACCACTTGTACGTCCGAGGGCACTCTGGACAGGAAATCTAGCAGCTCGTTGTTATCGATGGTGTAGGGGTCTCGCAGCTTCTTGGTGAATTTATTCACCCCTGCAGAGATACAGAGAGAGAGAGAGAGAGAGAGAGAGAGAAGGTGGGCGCAGATAGGAAAGAGATGAGAGCGGAGAGGAAGGGAAGCTTATCAGCGCGTACAGCACTGTACGTCGCTAAAGCCTTCCATCCTGCTGCGCTCTCTCTTTCTGCTTCCATCTACAGTAAATGTATACCGCAGTATATCATTAAAGGCTCAAAGTCATGCCTGCTGTATGTCTTTCAAGCCCAAGAAGGAAGCATTACATACAAGATTTTCTGTCCCTTTCTTTCCAGTCCCTGAGAGTGTACTGTGTATTCAACTGAAACGTGTTATTAACTTTTCCATGCTTGTTCTCACAATACAGAGGCAGGAAGCAATGTTCAATGCCCAATCAGTAAAACAGTAAAATCAGTAGAGATTTTGTTGGAGAGAAATGTTCTTCTAAGCCTAATAATGGACTGCGAGAAGACTTTGCTCACCCCAGGCTAGCACGATGTACCGTAGAGGGATGAAGTAGATGATGATGGTGGCCACGCCGAGAGCCACAATGGCCAGCCAGCTTAGGAAAGGCACGGTCCAGTTAAAAGTGCTGGAAACAGAGGGGAAAAAGGGTGAATGTCAAAAGTAAGGAGACACAGCAGACTTCGCTCCAGCCAAAAGGAGAGAGATAGGAGTCATAGAGGGCATTTTAATACTTTTGAACCGAAACAAGCTGGACTGGACTGGACTGGACCTGCGCTGGCCTGGTTACCAATTCATTACACCTACCGGAGCTGTAGGGAACAGAACCGCAGTAACCTCACCCGCATTACGGGTCAGTGTTGCAGGGTGAAAATGGACTTTGATTCAATGCAATACAGAGTATATCATCAGTAAAATGAAAACTTTACAGAAAAAGTCATATGCACTTCAATTTAATTTCAAATGCTTTCAACTGTGCCTGAAAAAAAACCTGCCAGGCACATTTTTTTTTTTTCAATCCAAATAAAATTCTCTGCCTTCTCTATGCCTTGTATGCATCTGAGGGAATGTGAGCGTCTGGGGTGCATATGTATGTGTGTGTGCAAATGCGTGGTTTTGTGTGTGTGTGTGTGTGTGTGTTTGTGTTTGCTCATGTGTATGTGTGTGTGCAGTGTGTGTGTGTGTGTGTGTTTCAGCTAACTGGGGGTCATGCAGGGCTAAGTAAGACGTGACGGATATACAGACAGACAGCCTGTTTGTCTGTCTCCCAGGGCTGGGTGTCACGCTGGCAGCATTTCCTAACAGCAGTGCTGAGTTTCGACTTGGGCTGGCAAGGGGAAGCGGGGCAACCTGGCACCGCAGAACAACACTGGGACGAGCGGAGCAGAGCCGAGCAGAGTGGGCCAGGTGCCGAGGAGCGAGCTTACGACTCACTTCTTTATCCTCTCGCCATAGGAGGCCACTTCATCCAGCGCATTCTGCACGCTGATGCACACGTCCTGAATGGCATACAGCTTGTTCATGAAGCCCTTTCTCTCTGAGTCCTGCAAGAGGACAGATAGAGTTGCAGGCAGGAGCGAAAGAAAGTAAGGGCGAGGGAGAGGGAGAGAGAGAGAGAGAGAGAGAGAGAGAGAGAGAGGAAACAGAGGCTGGGCACAGGCGTCTTTAGGAAAACAATACATTTTAAATAGCGTCAAAGACTTGAAGAGGGGAGCCAAATCACCAGATATCCTGCTTGAACTGACGGAGTGCTTTCATTCCAGGCAGTAATAGAGATATAAAGTCGGCAGAACAAATCAAAATGTTTTCCTCCTTACAAAAGCACACAGGAAAATTTGAATATGTGAATAGAGAGGCAGAATTGAACTGAAAGCCGAATGGATACATCAATGTTTGGGCGCTCTTTCTCTCTCTCTCGTCGCTGCCAAGAGAGCTAGGAGGACCGGGCAGAGCCCTCTTTTGTTCTGCTGGCTGGCACACTGTGATGATGTCACCAGCAGTGACATCATTATCATCCTAATTAACGCCGTCACCCACCATGAAGAGCTCTTCCTTTTCAACTTTTGATGGTTGAGAACTTGAGAATACTGAGAGGGGGGGAGAAAGAGACCGCAAACTACGCAGGCAATCTAAAATCTACAATCCCCTCTTATTGAAACAAAGTGAAGAAGTTAAGAAGTCATGCAACAGTCAACGAGCTGCCTGCTGACTGACTGACAGGCAGGGACAGGACGGATCTAGACAGAATGAGGTGACAGAGAGTGATAGAGAGTGGCTGGGTGAGTGAGGACATAAACACGCAGACTTGTTGTGGCTGGATGTGGTTGGTGGGCATGCTTGGAAGAGAAAAGGGGGCGTAACAAGGAGGGCTATCTATTACCAGTAAAAGTCCAGTGGTGCAATCATGCTCGGTCAATTTATAGCATAACAATAGCAGGGGCTTTTTAAAAAGTTGGCAAAGGAAAGGACATTTATTATGAAATAAATTTTAACTAATAAAAACTTGAGCGAAATCAAGAGCCGATGGCATAACCTCAGCTGGCCACCCAGTGAGATATTACCTACGTTCTTCTAGAAAGACAGCATGCACAGCAACAGCTGTGTTATTGATGAAGATGGATGGACATTGTTAGACTATAAAAGTAAAACTATGAATAATCCCTATCATTAGACCAGAAGAAGACAGTGGAGCAGTCATAGACACAAAACCCCCTGGACCCCAGAGACCGTTACCACAATTCCCTCCTAGGAGCTAGCCCCCCCCCCCCCCCCCCCACCCCAGCAAAAGTCCCCCATTGAGCCCAAAAACACCCCCCATTGCCCCCATCCAGCCCCCACAGCCCGCCCTCCTCTTTCTGCTCTCCATCCAGGATCAGATAATGTGAAAAATGAACCATGGAGTAGGCAGGGAGACCACATGGCCTCCCCAGAAAAACCACACAAGACAAATAGATATAATTAGACAGCGTCCCTGGGTTATTTTTCTTCGCAAATATTTTACAAGACTCCCTTTCTTTCTTCTTCCCTTTCTCCTCCTCTCCCCAAATCCTTTCCTCTGAGTCCATCTGTTTTTCATTGCTCGCTCAAACAAATCTCAGGGTGCGGGGTCTATTGTGCTAGGCTGGGTTAGGCCGAGCCGAACCAGGCTGGGCCGGGTCAGGCCGCTGTATTTTCGGGCCCGGGCTCAGGGGAGAGTGTTTGAGGGACAAGGGAGTGGTGTGAGAGAGAGGACGGGGGTGGAGGGGATAGGTCAGAGGTCATCAGAGTATAAACCATTGCCACATGCCCCTCGGACTGCGGTCTGACTCCTATTTCCTGTCTTCAAACAAGGCGAGGGGAGGCGGGAGGTAGCAATAACACGGAGGGCCATGGAGAGCCTTGTTTTCCCAGCTCCCCCGCACACTGCGCACATATGGAGCCAGGCAACCTGTTCTTATAATGGAACCTAATATACACACAAACACACACACACACACACCACAGCTATTAGATAAGGTTGATCTGAACACCTGGTCTTGCTGTGTGACTCAAAAAACTATATTATATCCCGTAATGGATTAGAGGATAACTTCTAAAAGCGCTTGCTCTCCTTACCGCGGTGACCTTGACTCTCTGAGCGAGTTTGTCTTAGCCTGTAATGTCATCGCTGATAGGCAGGAAGTTGCTACACGGAACGACGACTAGAGAGGGGCTTTCACAGATCATTGTCAAGGTCAAAAGAGGCTTGTTCAATTCCTGTCAAAAGTTTGCACAGAGCGGCGTACAACAGACACACAGTAGTCTTTGTGTATGTTTCAGGGATCAGAACTTGACTTTGAGATTCAACTGTATCTGGGGACGAAATGGGGAAATATTAGAACTGGTAGAGGTGATCTTACTAAGACACACACTTTTACACAGCCTCCAGAGTGGATACATCACTTGCATAATAGGTTAAATCAAGGACTCTGATTTTTTTTATGCTCTCCAAATGCAGTTCTCGTTCTATGTTAATTATTTTTGCGATTCCTTGTGGGGTGTGTGTGTGTGTGTGTGTGTGTGTGTGTGTGCATGCGTGTGCGTGCGGCAACCAATAGCTCACATGTACGACGTGCTGAGAACATGGTGTTCCAGTCCTGACCGGCTCTCAGGAGGAGGTGGGTCTTTACAGGAGACTTAGGGCCTGTATTTCTGTCTGTCTCTTCCAGTGTCTGTCAGAGAGACTAAGTGGGTTTGTTTGGAAACCCGAAGGCTAGGCTAATAAAATGAAATCTATGAGGCCTCTGCTCTGAGTTGGCTAGAGTTGCGGCTATATTAATGCTCAAAGTATGCTACAAATCCCAGCACGTCCGACAACAATGTTCTGATGGATGATGCTTTACGGCTTGAACCATTCAGACAGATACAGTAATAAGCCTGCCTGATGAGTTTAGCATCATGTGTTTTAACGGCTGCAACTGTAGGTTGATCTGGGATGTGATATGCTGGCATGTTACGGCAGATCTGCTGCCAGTTCAGGCTATGTATTCCTAATTGTCACTAAGGCAGGATGACAGAAAACATTCATTATAGAAGATTTCATCTAACAGAATGCTGAATGTACATAGAATATATTATATATATATATATATATGTGTGTGTGTTGATGTGTATAGTTTACTGTCTATTTTATGTCCTGCATACACATTCCCTTGTACTACATTTCCTCTCGTCCCTGTACCATGTCTGCCTGTATGTAGTATAGATATGTCACTATGTGAATTGTCATCATCTCCTTGCACCAACAGCATCAAGAATAATTCCTGGACATTTATTGTACAAATAAAGAGTAAATAAATACAGTAAATAAGTTAATAAGTTAATAAATTCAGTAGCGGCATTTTACATCCTCAATTGATTTTAACTTAATGGTCATTAGAAAGGATACAAATGGGAGCAGTGACAGTAAATGAAAGCAGAATATATGAAAACACTAAATGCAGTAGAGTTTCACAGCTTCAGTTGTGGTTTGATAGAAAAAATAGATTCTGTTACAAGTTATTATTAGAATGTCCTACGACCAACAGGCCGGTGCAAAATACATCACTCTCATCTGTCTGTCTGTCTACCCCCCTCCCCCCACCATACCACCCTTTAATCTGCAGCGCTGTAGCACAGTGCCACTCAACAGTGAGACGTGAGTTCAGGAAGAAGTCAGTGTACCACTCTGTATTTGAGACAATCTGTGTATCCTGCGAAAGAGAAAGGTTTCTATGTGAGGAAGAAACTCCCTGACATCAATTAACTCTCATCATCTGGGTAGCAGTAACATTTAGTGTGTTCTGCCTTTTGTTGGCGGGGAGTTGCGTGTTTTAATTGTATCTGTGCTGTGTAAAGACAAAAAAAAAATGCATCTGTTGTGGTGATGTCCAGAGTTTGCATCATTGTTTGTATGTGTGTGTGAGTGATACGACATGTCAGCCATGCACTCATCAGTGCACCGCTGAGCCAACCTGTGTATAAGTACACGGAGCAGGCTGCACCATGGGAGTGCTCCCATCAGGGGAGAGAGGGGGAAGGCTCATTAAAGTGATGTGAGCTGTTTGCATGTGTTAAGGAGAAACAACCTTCAGTGACACCAGAGAGAACCCTGGAGTACACACACACACACACACACACACACACACACACACACTCCTACACACCTACACACACACACAGACACACAGAAAAAGCCAAGTCAGGCTAACCACATTGCACTTGGTGGTAAATTGCGGTAAACAAATGTGGTAAAGTCCTTTAAACACATTATTAAATATTAAACAAAGGAAAGATGCATGTCTCCGTACTCTCGACTCTGCTCCCATTTCTTTTCCCAGAGAGATAGCATCATAGCAGAGTGAATGCAAAAGTGCAAACTGAGCAGTTGTAAACTTTGCAAAGACAGTTTGTTCTTCACTGACCCAAGGCCTAGAGCTAAACAAGAGAGAGGTCACTGAGGACTTAGCCTATTACTATGGACTCAAATATCTGTCCTATATCTACTGGGTGGAAATAGAGAGAGCCATTTGAGACTGTTTTAACCTCCGATCACATTGTTCTCCCTGTTGGGTTACGCCATAAAAATGATAAACCTAACAGCTATAATGTAGCAGCATATATCCCATCACACCACAAAATGAGTCTGAACCACAAGTGGCTGCTGCTCAGTGCTGCTGTGCTAAAATTGCACCTGCTTTTCTTTGTCTGTTTTCCTTTCCCCCCCCCCCCCCCCTCTCTCTCTCTCTCTGGCAGCACAGTAAAAATTGAAATGTCATATAAAACGTGACAGGATGCTAATATGTGGCTCCCAGAGGGCATCTGAAAGTGTTCTTGTTGATTTTGTAACTGCAGATAGAGCCAGCATCCCTCCGGTTCCACAGCACACGGAAAAATATCATTGTAAAGTCGAGACAAGCTGGGGAGCGTTTTAGGGGTGACACCAATTCAATTTCCAAAGCGCGTACAATTAGTATCTATGCTTAAAACTAGATTTGTTATTTTCTCTCCACCTAAAATTAAATATTTGGAGAGAAAACAAGAATTGAAGTTTTTATCTGCCAAACATTACATTGCTGAATTTGGTTGAAGTTATTAAGGGATGAAATTGGAAATAAAAAAGGATAATTTGGTAATTGATAAAGTGCAACATTATCCACTTGCATGTGAGAAGGCTTTTTCACAGATACATCGGTGGCATTCAGTTCAATCTACAACTCTTTTATTCAATCTAGAACTCTTTTTTTCAACTCTATAGTTGGGTGATAAATGGGTGAAATGTAAATCATAAATTTGCCATTATATGGTGCAGTAGAGAGTAATCTAAATCCTTTAAGAATAGAGGAAGTAAAAAATATTGAAATGTTCAGATGCTAAAATACTTTGGAAGCATTCATATCTAAAATATGAAAAAAGCATGAACATAATGCAAAATGCTGAAGTAAAAGTATCTCCATGCTTGTATCACCAAAGAAATCCCAACATTTAATACATCATATTTTGCATTGTGCTTTTATTTATTATACTCATCACATTTAATTCATTTTGATGAAAGGGTTTGTTGATCCTTACAATGTAAATTAAAAGTCATTTATTAATCTTTTCTTAAAACAAGTGAATAAATGTGCCAGTGGGGTGAGACGATTCCACTTGTTTCCAATGGAAATCAACTTGTTTAAGAAATACTAATCCTGAATTCAGTAACATGATCCTGATGCTGGTGGAGTGATCCGTCATTGACTGTCACTTGTTTCAGGAAAGTTCTTGAATCTCATCGCATCACTTTTTTATCACTTGTTTTAAAGGAAACTATATAATACTAACCTAAATAACTTGTTAAGGACATGTTTTTCAGTGTATATCTCTTTCAACAAACCTATTGCTGGCCTTAAAAGTTAAATTAAAACTTAACCTTACAACTAATGTGTTTGAATGGTGCCCGTTCCACATAGTCCCACCTACACTGGGGAGTGGAGAGGCACAGATTTTATCCATTGGGAGTTAGAGGGCCCCTAAGGAAAAAAGAAAAGTTGGGGACCCATTGCCCTAGAAGAGCCCCCCTCTTCTGTCAGAAAATGACAACGAGACAAGACAAAGGCCCTCCGACCAGCCTCACATACCACCATGCAACCTGGCACCTCGCCAGCACCACATGAAAGAGGCAGATGTTCCTTTTTTTTTTGAAGCTGCGGTTTTAATAAATAATTTATCCCATACAACAACTAATCCACGGATGAATGTGGGGAATACATCTCTATTTCCCTCCCTCTCCTTTTTTTTTTTATCATAAACACATAAATATCTGTTTAACCAGGGTGTTGAGATGCATCGCACGTCCTCCTGGCCCTCATCAAGCAGCTCACACACACACACACACACACACACACACACACACACACAAAGGGCCAAGTTAAGATGTGATGGGGCGTTCCACTCCCATAGGCCCAAATGGCTGAATGTGAGGATGTGTGTGTGTGTGTGTGTGTGTGCGTGTGCACACGTCTTTGAGAATCTGTGTGCACACTAAGGGTTGCTCTGACAAAGCCAAAGTCAAACTCCAGTTAAGACTGTCAGCTGAAGGTGGACCAGGCAGACACAATGCTCTCTAGTCCTAATTAGTCTCTTCACCCAGCCTGGTCCCATAGCGAGGATAAATATACACATATGTAAAGGAGAGAGAGAGCGAGAGAGAGAGAGAGAGGGAGAGAGACACAGGGACAGAGGCAGAGAGAGAGAGGGGGAGTTGGAGAGGGAACCGAAAGAGGTGGAGGTGGCTTATTTTCGGTTTGACCTCTGCTTTCCATCCTAAAGAGAAAGGTTTTCGGTGTTATGAGCGCGTGTGTGTATGTGTGCCTCTAATGTGTCTGGGTGGCAGGAGGTTGTTTGCCACTGATCACCCTTACCCGTCTCCCCCTGGGGCCTCTCATCACCTCCGCCACACCAGCCACTCCATCAGACTCAAGGTCGGACACACACACACACACACACACACACACCCCTTCTCCAACCACACACACACGCACATCAGTGACTACCAACCCTCCACCCACGAGCGCGATCACCTCCCCTTCCCCAATTCCCCCCACAACGCCAACACCCACCCGACCCCCCTCACCCTGCCCGATTCTCCCCCACCTTTCCTCACCTCTGCTCCCCTGCTCCTGTGCTCTCCTTCCCCTGTCCTTCCCAGGATTCCAGCCTGGCAGAGTGTGATGAATGGGACTCCATTACTCTTGTCCTCTGTTGGCCTGGTTTAGCTGCTTTCCTCCAGCCCATCTCCTCGTCTCTCTGTCTGTCTCTGTCTCTCTGCTCGGCTGGTACAATAGCTGGTACTGTACGATCTCCACTCAGTGTTACTTTGTTTCGCTCGTGGCCCCAGGATGAGGGTACAGGGAAACTTTCTGCCCATAGTGCAGCATGCCGGTGACTAGTTTAGAAATACAATGCGTTTGAAATTCTATTGTAATTGCTAAATAAATAAAGATTCACTGCATCAATTTTTCATGAAGCATCGTTGCTGACAGACTGGCACGCTTGCCGACATGTTTTCAGTAATCATGACAGTCTTACTCATGCTCACGCTTAATTACATCTGATTCATCACCTAGCGCTGCAAAAGTCTTGCTAACTTTAATTACATATTGATGTTCAGAGAGACCCGAGCAACAGAAACAACGGTAAGACTCACAGTTTTAAACCTTGTTTTGGAATAAAAAAAACGGGAGAATGAGAGTGCATCAATATGAAGCGGGGGGGGGGGGGGGGATCACGTCTTCAAAAAAGTAAATAAAATATGCATCCTCTCTGTGCTCATTACAGATTTATGACTCTTGTTAAAAGAAAAAGTGTGTGTGTGGGGGGGGGGGGGGGGGGCTGCCTCCTAACATGTCTGACTTTCAAATTCAGACGACACCGCTGTCAAGTGTTGTGCTCCAGATTCCTGTCCAATGAGAGACCGGGGAAGGGCTGAGCGTGCGCCACCTTCAACATCCTACTCGGTGAGAGTCTGCGGCTGGTTCAGAGCACACGGGAGCTCCTCACCTGCAGCGCTAGTCTAGTCTGCATCCTTTGATGCGTATAGTTCATAAGTCACAAAGTTCAGTTGGTTCAGCCGATCTCGTCTGCCTGATTCAGAACAGTAACAGTTGGTGGAGTAGATATTGCCGCAGTAAGCACAATGAGCATTGGGATTTGCCGCACACACACACACACACACACACACACACACACTCCATCAGAAAATGATAGCTTGTAAAGTGTGTTGTTGGTGGTTTAGAGGTCATAAGGCAATCAGCATCAACGAACAGTCATTATTTATATAAGGAATATAATAAGTGCTATTTCGCAAAAAGTATGCCAACCATGTCTAAGATGGGATTGTAATGCCTTATGTCCCCTGTAACATCATAGATTACAGACAAAATAGGTACCAAATCGTGTCAGTCCCCACGCCACCCTTTAGTACCTCGGAGCCGAAAGTCCCACTAGGAGGATGTGGTGAACACACATCGTCACACTTCATTCTGCAGCTGTCACCTTGTAGCGTTACAGCAGCCTACAAGTCTACAGGGAAGTCACACAAAAGGATGGGAGCAGCCTTCCATGCTGGAAGCCCCATTACCTCCACCCATCACCTGAGAGAGGAGGCTGAGGCGGGGGGTGGGCCTCTGGGCGGGGTGGGGGTGAGAGCCGAGCGTGCAGTTTGCGGGTGTTTGAGTGAGACGAGGACAAGGGACAGGTACAGAAAGCCCCGGCGGGACGGCAGGCAATGCCGCTGGACAGACGATGAGCTAAAGAGGAAGCCGGAAGACAGCGACACACACCGTTAGGAGTCAGCGCCAGACCCACACACAAACACACTTACCACCATCACTCGTATCCACTCAAAGTGCCAGGAAGCCAATATATCCTCGAGGATATGGCTTTCAGGCAGTCGGCCGTCCTCCCAGGGGCCTGGTTTAGGGTCCTTGTGGATAGATTACAGTAACAGTTTTTTTACAACCCGGGGAAATAAAGGTGCATGGGTTAAATATCAAAGAGTTAGGGAAAGAGGAAAAGAGTTAGAAAGAGAGTGAGAGAAAGAGAGAGGAATGAGAGAAAGCAAAAGACAAAGAGCGAGATATGTATCTGGAGGGAATAGAGATAGAGAGAGATGATCCACCTGATGTGTGTGTGTGACAGAGAGGAAAAGCAAACAATGTGGTGTATTTTGCATAGCGAGACAATACCCCTCCATGCCTCTTTCACCCTCCTTGTTGTTTTCATTCCCCCCTCTATTAGCCAAACATGATTAAAATGCAGTTCCTACCAGCGTCTCTGCTGAACGACAAAAAAAAACAGAGAGAGGGGAAGAAAAATGAGGCGGAAAAGTCAAAAGCATCTTTTACAGCGTGACGCTTTTCATCCTTCACAGACAGTGAGAAGAAAAGAACACAGACGTTCAAACTTTTTTTCTTCTTCCCCTCTCTCCCCTCTCCTCCCTCTCTCTCTCTCTCCCAGCTGAAAACCCCCTTGATACCTGAGGACAACCACGCTGCATCACAAGCTCAATAGCCTCCCCAGAACATTTCAGTCACACTTTCTTTTTTCAGAGCATTGATATGATTCCCAGAGCACTCTTTAGTCCAATTACATTATGGCATGTCGCTATCTGAGTGATCGGCAGAGTGCCGTGACTGGGACTGAGACAGGGGTGCCGGGGCTTGGGAGGGTGCTGGGGAGCTCCATATGCTATCTGGAGATAAGGCAAAAAAAAAAAACTTGCACTGTCTTTTCCCGGATTCATACGGAGACAAAGTGCATATGAATTGGAATCGCATTTTAACATTACATGGTGCAGAGAGGCGAGGTGTGCTTTACTTGCTTAATGTGACCCTCATGAGGAGAGAGAGGGGAAAGAGAGAGAGAGAGAGAGGAGCGGAGGTAGAGAGAGAGGGATGCACAGACAGACAGATAGAAAGAGAGAAATAGAGAGAGGTGTGTTAAAATCAGGAGCTACAAATGGCTTTGAGGCCTAGAGGGGCCGTGAGAATGGGATATGTGTGTCGCTGTTGCACCCTAGGCATTGGCCAGGAGTTAATGCGAATAATGTACCTGCCAGGAGACCAGTGATAAACACACTGCTCTATCAGACTGCTGCAGATGGCTGAACATGCTACACACACACACACACACACACACACACACACACACACGATAGCATCTCTGTGTTCCCTTTTACAGTAAAGGTTTTAGCCATTAAAGAACATTATATCAGTTTTAAGAATCATGGGGAAAATGTTTGGGTGTATGTGAATTTTTGTGTGTGTGTGCGTGTGCGCGTGCGCGTGCGTACATGTATGTGCATGCATGTGTGTCTTGCCTACAGGGAAAGCAGCAGAGGGTGGAACGGCTGTCTCAGCAGTATAGAAGAGAAGGATAAAGAGATAGTGGAGGGAGATGACTATGTGGAGGGAGACAACAAGGGGAAGCAGGATTATGCTTTCATCCATGTTGAGGTGATCTTTGCTTGAACTTGAAAAAAAATATATCCATTTCAGTGTCCAGAATCCACATAGACAGTGGAGTTGTCAATAAGACCTCAAAAACAAAGACAGAATATTGTTGATGGCATCCTGAAAAATTGATGAGATTGAGTGGAGCTAGCCACAGATTCAGGTGGTGTCAGGTAAACTGTAAATCATAGATAAACTATATGAAATTCTTCTACTTTCCTGTTATTGTTTAAACTTGCTGGCACTCGTTGTATTATGCTATATGGAAAAACTCCAACCAGTTGGCACCTGAGTAGGGTAAAAACACTCTAAACATAAATAGCAAATACGATTTGACCCATGGTCTTGAATGAGACTTTGTTGCTGGTTGGTGAGGGTCACCTGAACGCATCATGTCCATAAGTAATACTAAAATGAGTTTTGAGTACTGACTTTACAGAGTGATACACATCCAGCAAATTAATAACGTTTACTCTATATTTACCATCTACTCTGCAAATGAGGGACGGAGAAAGGAAGGAAGATGCCTGCATAAAAGGTGTAAAGAGGTGTGTGTGTGTGTGTGTGTGAGAAAGAGAGCGAGAGAGAGAGATCGAGCAGTGAGCAGTAAGCCCGTGAGCAGGACATGATTGCAGTGTGTATCTTATCTGTGTCAGGTCCTCCTGAGGCTAGTGGAGCCTAGCTGAGCGGAGCACTAGCGCTTCAGTGACCAGCCAACCGTGTGAGGGTAATCTCCTCCCTCCTTCAGTACCCCTCTCTCTCTCTCTCTCTCTCTCTCTCTCTCTCTGTCTACTCTTTTTTTTCTGTAAGCCCCCCTCTGGGAGACAGGACTATCATACAGCCGAGCCACCACACACACACATAAGCAAGGCATTCACACAAATACACAAACGCGCACACACACACACACTCTCACACACTCAGAGCCTAAAGGTGATTGCTTCATGCCAGCTCTGGACAGTAAGCCCATGGGTGTGAGGAGACATCATAGGCCACATCACACACTGAAGCCCTTGCAGGCAATGCTGGAAATACCGGAATGAGTTGAACGCTTACACTATCTTTGTCTAAGTCTCACAATATGTAATATACTATATTGTACACAAAGGCACGGAGGAACCCGTTTGAAATGTTTTCTTAGAAATCAATAAGTAAGTAAGTAAACAAACAAATACAAAACACAGACATGCTTTGTCTCGGGGGTGTGGAGGTGGTGGAGCGACAGGCAGGCAGACTTGTTCCAGATCCTGCCACAGAAAGTCCAAGTCTTAACACACTCATTACATTCTGCTGGGTGTAAACTTCTGAAAACATCTACCAACAGCAATGAGATCATTTCCAAACATGTCTACGTGTCTAAATATTTCCCAGTAACATAAAATCGGTGTAGAACTACATTTGATATCATCATTATTATGAATTATCTTTTGGGCTTTCAAACAGATGTCATGTGATTCAGGGGTTGCAGGTTCAGGTCCCACTTCCTGGTGTTAATGTTTTCATAACTGATGTGCTAGTTTAAAAGGAGGGTATCACTATTTTAACTATGGGTAGAGCATGTATCTATTATTTAGATATTAGAGATGCACTATCACAGTCAGTAATGCTGAAAGTGTTGACAACAGCACATTTTTAACTATCAGAAAGGAAAAGTTGAAGCTGTATTGCTTTAGGATTTGGACCTCTTCAGTTCTCGCTGTTCTAAATACCTCCACGTCCTTTATAGAGTCGGATGTTGGTTTTAGAAAAACTTTCTTCAGCATCGTAAAAACAAATCCAATGAATGCTGAACGTTCTAGCACGGTTTGACCTTTGGTTATAAGAACTAGTCCCTGTACAGATGGTTAAACCACAACCACAACCAGATATATTGGTCTGTTGGAGTGAACCACTGAAGAACCATTTGTTCCATCAGGTGCAATATGTAACCACTGGTTCTGTAAACTGAAGAGGTTCAAGTGGTCATTCAAATAGTGACGGTTCTATAAAGCACCATTGGGCCCACAAAGACCCTCTGAAGAACCACATATTTGTAATTGTACAATTTCAATGATCTTTGTATCTGGTATCTTTCTACAGAGTTACTGCTGTATTATGATGGAGCACATTTATCACTGCAATATGGAACCATTTTACATTTTTGTTAATTTTATTTGAAATTGGAGGTACCATTAACACATTTTGTGTGTGTGTGTTTGTCTGAAGGAAATGAGAGTGAAGCAACGTTCCATGTTGAAGGTCAACACACACATGCGCGCACACAGAGCAGGAGGGGAGAAGAAGAAAAAAAAAAATTAGTTCATGTCTAACATTCTTTCACCCTTCATGTGCCCGCCTGCTTGGCTTTAACAACTGAGCCGTCCCCATCAATTAGTCTAGATTCTGGACTTTCATTGAGATTAAGTGACTAATATCAGTGCTT
Organism: Hoplostethus atlanticus; assembly: GCA_034670405.1. NCBI lineage: Eukaryota > Metazoa > Chordata > Actinopteri > Trachichthyiformes > Trachichthyidae > Hoplostethus > Hoplostethus atlanticus. The sequence continues at coordinate 5,216,073 of JAXDDX010000002.1, read as the reverse complement.
GCTCACAAGAAAGACACTTTTCACGTCTGCCCAACAATCTGGTAAGTCAAAACACATGTGGTGATCCAAGGCAAAAAGCCTGCAAGGGGTCCTCCGTGCAATGAAAAACAGGTGCTCCACTTTTTGGCCATGTAATACCCCATTTAGCCTCTGGAGCAAAGGTTATCCAGCTAATAGCTGCCTTGTGGTGCACTGGGAAGAGCCATGCACATGGCCAGGACTGAACATCTGGGACGGATTGCACATACTTGCAACATATGCTTCAAGTTCAATTAAAATGAGGCCTTGGCACATTTATTAATCTTTTTTTCTCCTCTCTTTCTCTGTCTCTCTCTCTCTCTCTCTCTCTCTCTCTTCCTCTCTCTTTCTCTCTCTCCCCTATGGATCTGTGCCATAAAAGAGGCCTCCTCTGACCCAACCTTCATACTTAACAATCTGAGGCACAGCTATAAGGTAATGAGAGTGTCAGCTCCCCCCAGTACCTCACAGCCAATGTAAAAGACAAATTTGTTAAGCCTGAAAACTCCATTTGTTGTGCACTTAACCAGGTTTCAGGGAGAGAAAAAGGGAAAAGAGAGTATGTGTCAGAATGAAAGAAAAAAGGCAGCGAAGGGGACGATTGAGGGAGGGGGGAAGGAGAGTGGGAGGGGAGAGAGATATAGGCGAAAAAAGAAGAAAAATGCCCCCCTTTCAACTTCCCTACAGCTCAAATGAAATGCTAACAGTTGAGGGGAGCAATAGATCAAAATGTATGAAGCCAGAGTTGGTAAATTGTAGCCTTTGTGGCGGCTGTGCTATCCGGCATCCCAGCCCTGTGTGAGCACAGAGAGCAAGGCCTTCTTATGTGGAATAATCAGTTCAGCACCGAATCTGACGGAGGCTGCACAAGCTGCTGGTGCACCTCATTTCAATATGAAAGTCGATAACGTATTTCATATAATCTGCAGCTTTTCAAATGCCTGTATTTTTATTTTTTTTTCCCTGAGAGGAGGAAGGAAATGCAGTGACGGAGGACGGGAGTGAAGAAGGGGTAAAAAAGGTTCAAGGTTGCTTGGTGCATATCTTCAGTCGGTGCCCCCTGTACATTTTAGCCTTGGAACTTCACACAGCTGTGAAACTTTGCTTCTGCATCAGCGAGGGGGAGAATGTAATGCTCATATATCTGTGTGTGCACATCGACCAACTGACTGGCTGCCTGATTGACCGAGTGACTGACTGACTTACCGGTTGTCTCACTATTTGACAGGCTGCACCGTTAAATGTGTTTTTTTAACCCTTTGGTTGCTGGCTTGCATTTATGACCCTCAGAAAGCTGCAGAGGTGGGACAGAGGTTGGAGTCACATCACTAAATTCCACATACAGAATGTCCGCAGGCAAAATCATTTTCCAATATCAAATTGCCTGGTCAAAGGCCTTCACAATTACCATTGAAAACACCGAGATTTTTTCCTCCGAAAAGATTACCAAACCAGACCATGCAAATTACCACATCTTAGCCTAACAACCTTTATATTGCTGGAGTGTGGCTGTAAGGCATCGGGTAACAGCCCAAGCAATTTCAGATTCCAAATTGTCCCGGTCAAAGTGCTTTACGCTTTTCATGCAAAAAGATTTGGATTTCAACAAAATGTTCTACACAGTGGGAATTACCAACTCCAGTTGTAATTTTGTCCAAGTTAGACTTTGTTATTTTAACAGTGCTCGAGTCTGACCACACCGGGGTATCAAACGGCAGTGTTTTTAATAGCCATTTCAAATGGGCCTCACCAAAAAACTGACAAATACAGTAGATGGATACAGAACTGTACCATTTCAATTACCAGTCCCAAGCGGAACATTGACAAAGTACGTCTACTATCGAGTGCCATTTGTTTCAGTAGCTGTTCCTATAGTGTAAACGAGCAGAGGCAGTAAAGCAGCCACCTGTTGTTACCTGATAGTGTCTGGACAAGCCCAGATGCTGTTTTACTGGGACATAAAGGAACAGTGAATGGACCTAAATAGCTAACTAAGCACTTTATATGGGAGCATGTTCTCAGGAAACAGGGCCAAAGCTGAACAGTAGCAAAGTAAATTCTCCATAGTGTCATATGAAGGGAAGGGGAAAATGTGACTGCAAAAAGTTCAGCGAAAGACCAAAGCAAAGCAAACCGCAAGAAAAAAGGTGAGGGGGTGTGCTGTGTACATATCAACAGAGAGAACTTTGCAAAAGGTTAAAAGGTCGTACTGTACAATCTGTGTACACGTGTTTGTGCCTGGAGCTGTGACAAACACTGAATGGGGGAGGAGATGGTGAGGGGAAGAGGGAGTCATTTCATTTGTCTGGTTGTGTTTCCGGTCTATGAAGCAGTGTCAAACCCTGCCGAGGCGCAGTGCGTGTGTGTGTGTGTGTGTGAACATGCCTGAGTGTGTATGTCCCTGACACAAGACATAATTACCTTGTCATCTTTGTCAAAATCCTCATCCTCATCCTCCAGCAGGTCCTCCACTGCTTGCTGTCAGATGCAACAGAAGAAGGAGGAAAGAGAGAGAGAAATGTTTGTGATTTCCAGCGGCAGCTAGGGTACAGATAAACATGAGATAGCACAGGGTTAACATCATCAGAGCAGCCAAAGAAGCATATTAAAGCTGATTGGTTATGCTTATGTTTGGTTTAAGAGTTTGCTAACGAGTGTGGAAAGCATGCAGATAGCACATCTGTTGGACCGGGGTGTACTAGTATGTCAAGAGCTTCAGAAAGGATTTTTTATTTTGTTCGAATTTGTTGACACTTCTGAAAATGTGACCAAATGTTCTGGCTTTGAATTCCAACGGGCTGAGGATTAAAGTCTATTCATCCACTCGGATCAAACCGCACAAAAGCGCACAAATCGTATACCATTCACTGGGACGAGACAGCAGAACTCCTCTTCTTATTCTGCCCTGTCTCTCCTGACCTCCCTAACCTCTGGCACTTGTCTCCCCACCTCTAACCGTCACCCTTCCTATCGCTATCCGTCTATCTACTCCTCCCCGTATCCTCTCGGAGGATGCTGCTGCAAGAGGGAAGGGAGGCGGGAGCCTGCAGCAGAGAGAGCCAAGTGACAAAGAACAGCAACTATGTGCTTCAGTGGTCCACAACCGATGGGACTGGAGCGAGTGTAGCTCAGAAGCCCCAAGATACCCCGAGACATATAACATACCTCCACTCAGATGACACACACACACACACACAGACAGAATACAATGAAAAGAGTAGAGACACACACTCTAGTATTCTCCTATTCAATAACAGTATAAAAAGAGACAGAAAATCTCACACCTCCAGCTATTTCTGAAGAGCAACGATGAAAAAAGCCCCCAGCAACATTGACCTTACCATATGCCTCGTGCTATCATTCTAATGGAAAGCAAACGCGAAGCCTTACTGTCCTACTGACTAAAGATTTTATATATATATATTAGTATAAGTATTATATATCTTTTATATTTGCAATGATATACTATAATGAATGCAATTCCAGAGAGCTTCGCATTCACACTGAGCCAATCTATTCACGTGGCTTCTATGAGAAATATATGTTCAACACCACTGTGCCGGTAGATGTAGCACATTGTACAACACTTGACTTTTGATGAACCGTATAGTTTGGAAGAAAATACTCGGGGAATGAGAGAAGCACAGTGAGGGTCATACACAGTGCTGGGTGCTTCTGTTCCTCTGGAGACACTTTCATAAACGAACGCACAAGAGAAAGGGTTCTTTCAGCCTCAGGTGGAGGCTGGCACTCTTCAGTCACGACACAAATGAGTTATTAACAATTTTTTAAAATGAAAGTCAAAAAGTCCACGACAATACTGAAATAACATCAGGGTTTACACATTTTCATTTTCAGTTTTAGGAGCTCATCTGTGTTTTTATGTCTAATATTCACAGTATTTTTTTTTTTTTTACAAATTCCAATACTTTTATAGCTTAAGGCTTTGAATAAAGGCAGATGCCTGATATTCGTTTCTAAAGGTTATTGTGTGTTTCTTAGATAGTGCTCAAATGCCTCTACTCCAAACCAACATTGCTAACACTGCTACTGAAGCCTGATGGCATGTATGGATAGCCCTGAACCTACAGGAGCAGCCAGGGCCCCTGTTACACTGTCACAGAGTCATTGTAGCTCTGCACCACGGCAGAAAAGACACTGTGTGATATTGAGTTCTTGCATATCCGTGTGTGTTTGTACGACTTTGTGTGTTTGTCTTTCTGCGTCTGTGTGCAAAAATGAGATGCCACTGATGCCAAAAACCCACGGATCGCTGCTGCACCTCGCACACACCCCCTTTCTGTCAATCATGCATCAAAGCTACAAGGTCATATTGTTGCTCCGGATCTACATAAATAAACATCTATATCATAAGCCACGACAGCTGTCAACCTCTGCATTCATCTCGTCTCATTATTCTACTGCGCCACCACCCCTCAACCCCCCACGCAATCCCAAAAAACCTCCGCCCAGCCCCGACATCGCCGCATGCCCAACCCACCTCCACCACGGCACAAACTAGTTTTGGAGAAATCCAAAAATCATTACTTAACAAGACAATAGCTTTTGTCCTTTTGTTTTTCATCGGAATAAGGGGGGAACGATGCGGCGGCTGACATAAGCTTCTTATGTAAATGCAGCTTCCCACAGAAACAAAGAGGGGTTCAGAACAGCAGAGTTGAGAGGGGAGAGTCAATAGTGTGTGTGTGTGTGTGTGTGTGTGTGTGTGTGTACTATCTATAGCAAAGAGTCACAAGGGCCATGTGTTGTGCATGTATGCATGGATCTCCTCGCTATAGTTGCCTCACTGTATAGCAACTGGTTATTCCCAGTTCACTGAGGCTCCATTACTGTCTAGACAAACAAGCTTTACTGTTGACAATCTCTTCATGGATACAGAATATATGGCCTGCTCCGCTATACAAACACCAGAGAGGGAATACTTGCGCTCAGCCTAGGCAAAAGATGTAGATACTGTAAAATGAATGCCTTCTGGCACCTCGAAACAAATGAACTATAAGTGTTTATAAAGTCATCACGGCTCCTCCCAAATCCTTTCACCCGTGCCAAAATACAAACATAATGGATTCCTCCACACAGAGGCTTTACTAGGGCACGCCTGGCACACGCTCCAAACTTTAAACAAAAGGGGATGAACACGAGCGAGCCGGAGAAGCATGACCTAGAGAGACAGAGAGAATGATAGAGTCGTTTGTCTCCCCCCCTGCTCTCCGCTCTGCTCTCTCTCCTCTATCGCCCCTGGTTACAGAGAGAAGTCGTGTTTCCCGCAACGAGACACAGTGTAAAATTAATAAATAAAAAGACACCGAACGTGTCATCTGCCCCGAAGATTGCCACGGCTAAATGCATGCACTGAAGCTACCGCCTCAGCAAGGGATGATATAAATTACCTCAGTGCAGCTGATGAATTCCAATCATAGTTCTTCCTTTCTTTCCTCTCTCTCTCTATGTCTCGTCCCTCCTTCTTTCTTTCTCCCTTTCTAAAGGTCTGTTTGGTGTATGATATCATTTGTCTGCTTATCCCCCCCCCCGTTATCATGTTGTTTGAATTACTATCATTACAGCACGGCGGCATCAAAGCCTTCCTGTTGACAGCATCGTGTACAAGCTCCCACTGCCTGCAGAGCTGCTCCAGTCAATCCAATATCTACTAAGGTGGGGATTAACACATTGAAACCTATTCACGTGATACGGGAACGATACGGGCTACTCTTACAGATTACACTGTGCCCCGTAAATACATACAAAAATGGTGATAATGAAAATAAAAAACACACAAAGAACATAAGTGAGCAGCGTGACATTGAGAGTTCAAACAGCTGTGCGACTATGAATATATGTGTTCGGCCTTGGCGGCCCAGAGCTAAAAAGCTGATTTGCAAGAATTATGTTTCTGTTGCACTGGCTCAGATCCCAGCCCCGTGCTCTGCTACATCATACATCCTTTTCCTCGTTGTATATCTACCGTCTGTTGAATGGGACGTCGCTGTCCATGAAAATGAATTGCCACAAAAAAAACACAGTCACAACTCTTTCCATGCTTCCTTGTCTTCATCGTGTCAAAAAAAAAAACGACTGCGTGTAGAAATCATTATCGTCATCAGGAGTGTAAAGGGCTTCGTTTTCTATTACACCCACAGTCAATACAGTGCAGCCACTCAATCAGGTCAGGTCGACGAGTCGCCATGTAGTTGTTTAGCGGCCACGGCTGCTCTTCTGCTCTATGTGGTGATTAACACACACTGGGCCTTTTTTAAAAGAGGAAGCGGCTCACTCCAAAATTACTCTTCATGATGTGATGCTGGGGGCAAAAAGGCCACTTGGTTAACTTGTCAGGAATAAAACGTACTCCCACACACACACACACACACACACACCTGTGACACTCTGACACCTGTGACACCTGTATGCTCTGCATGTCCCAGAGTACTGACTTACATTTAGTCACAGCCAGACCTTTCTCTGCCCTTTGCTGTTGCGCTGGGTCAGTGCAAGAAAAAAGGTCAGAGAACAAGAGAGTGCTTGCATCTCTTACACAAATAATCCATTCAAACTATGAGGGCTGGTGTTTTCTTGCCCCTACTGTATAGGGACACGGGACACAGTGGATGATTAAGGTTGTGGGCGGGACAAACAAGCTTCCAGAGAGTTGACCGTCTGGCAGCTCTGCAACACAAGTAGACATTACTGATATTTCTGACAATGGTCTTGGTCTTTTCTCCTGCCCACAGGCCGGCCCTTGCACAGGGTCATCTGCAGAACAGTGCCCCTAGTGTCTTTGTGAAGGACAACGGGCAGAGGGATTGAACCTGGGACCTTTCACTTACTCATGGCCCCACAGTGTCATTATAGATATGATATCCAGGTGATCCTAATCCTAAGGCCCTTACTGTACTACATATACAAAAATACGTAGCTCCACACTAACTGGACTAGCTTCTATTTCACACTGGCACATTTAAACTTGGCCAGAATTTAGCTCTTAGCTAAGTGATACAGTATTAAAAGAGACAGAATCGGCATTTAGCCAAAAATAAACCTGGTTAAGAATCTGCAGAGTCAAAAGCACTCAGGAGTGTCATGTTGAGAGGTTTGATACAGTAAAGATACACCCAGGGGTGAAGAACCAGAGACACAAGTACCCAGTATGGAGACGTACAGGAGAAAAGCTGTACCTGACCTGACGGTTAGGGAGAGAAGCTTTCAAACAGAGAAACTGCGCTGTGAGTGGATGTGGGCTATTTCCAAGGAAGTAGAACAGGATAGACCTTGACAGGATCAATGAAAAAAGCACACACACACACACACACACTAGACAGAAGATGAGACAATTCTACCACCTGAGCTAGCAACACATCATTTACACCCTTGCTCCGAAATAACTCTCTGCTCTCCCCTCTCTCTCCCTGGCCTGAGTTCCACTATCTCTCCTCTCTTCCTCCTAACCTTCCCAATGACAGCCGCAGGGGGAATTGACGCCAAGGCAGACATCCCGGAGAACATGAAGATATACTCTCTCCTCCTTTTTTCTCCCATCCCTCCCTCCCTCCATCCTCCTGCTGCTCTTCCTCTTTGATACGTGAGGGGGTTTTAACCTCTCCAGCTGCTGAGGCTTGGCCAACTGGCTGGCTGGGGGATCTCAAGGCCCTACTTGGTATGCACTGTCCATGTGTGTGTGTGTGTGTGTGTGTGTGTTCATACTGCATACACCACAGTTTCCACAGACTGGGGGAGGGCTGTGCGTCTGATAAGGGCTGTTGGCTGAGCCAGGCTGACCCATACGGGCCCTTCACAAGCTGTCAGAGCCACGGCCCTCACAGGGGGGCCCTTCCATCTGCATTGCCCCAGCCAGGGCTCACCCAGCAGGGGTGCAGATAGGGGTGAGGCCGGGGTGCTGCTGGGGGTGGGGGTGGGGGTGAGAAGGGTGGCTCCGTATTAACGAAGGCAAGGCCAAGTCTGAGCGTCAGTCAGAATGATGAGTTATTTTGCTGCGCTCGCTTACAAGCCTGAAACTTTTCCTCAATGTGCATTTCTCTTCGCTGAACTGCGCAGAAAATACACAAGTAGGTGCAGTCAATGATTCAGGAGCAGTTCCCAGGCAATCACCAATTCACATGCTACATCAGCATTGTTGAGCTAGTCAGAGAATACAATGGATGTAGAGACACGATGTTTGTCTGACTCAGACACCAAGCGATTTTGCCTCTCTTATTGTTTTTCATACTGAATTGTGGAAAAGAGGGCTACAGTGGGTTTTGTGCGTGATGTGTAATGTATGGCAGACAAAACACACACACACACTCTTAGGCTTAAACTCAAGGTTTAAACTCAAACACACAAACAGCTACAGCGGGCATACTGTATAGACAAACACAACAATAACAAGCGCCGAGGCAGACAACCACCGAGCTGCCGATGCTGTTAGCGAAGCGCGCAGACAGTTACAAAGTTCAGTGTGATGAAGGGAGTTGGAGAAATGGAGGAAAGGAGGAGAAACAGAGATGACATGAAGCAAAAAGGGAAGGCTGGAAGGATTCTGCGGTGGCATTCCTGATGCTCCCGATGCTCCCGTCCCGCTTCAAACCGTGCCCGTCTCCTGTCTCCCCTGCCTGCCAGCCTGCCAGCCTATCTGCCAGTTTAGCAGAGAGAGCGAGGCAGCGAGAGGAGCAGGAAGAGGAGCGCGGTGATGCCGGGGCGGCACGGGGGAAATCAGCGGGGCACAGGCACTCCCAGTTAAAAGTGACATGACCTTTTGATTTTGTCACCTGTCACCAACTGCCTTGTCTGACTCCGCACTGAAGAGCGCCTGCCATCCACCGCTGCCTTCCTCTGCCTCCGTCTCTCTGTATGTCGCTCTGTCGCTCCGTCTCTCTCTGTCTCCCTCTCCGTCTCCTTTTTCTCCTTTTCTTTCCAGCGTTTCTTTTTTTTTTTGGGGTGGGGGGGAGAGAAATGTGGAGGTGTGATTTTCTGGAGGAGTTGAGGTATAATAGGCTGCGTTTCCTCTTTTCCTTCCTGCTTTCCTAACATTTACCCTCCTCTACCGGTGTAGTGCGTGGGTCTTAATGAGGGCAGATGTCACGGCAAAGTGTGTTTAGAGACGCGTAAAAGTTTCTTTGAGATGCAAAAATGGGGAGAAAATAGAATGGATGAAAAACGGCTATGAAGTCATGTACTAGAAACAATACACTGTTCAAATAAAATCAAACATTATTATTGTTCGGGAGACAAACCGGATTCTTTTTCTTCTCAATATATCGATGAGTAAACTTTATTTGTACGGCGCTTTTCAGTGATCCACAGTCAGGAAAGTAAAGTAGTTAAAAACAGGAAACAAAACAGTAAACAAAAAATAGCAAGACATGAATTTCAACAAATCTAAAATAACAATAATAGCAGAAAGAGTTTAAGCACTATATTTGGTGCTCTCTAACTCTTAACATTAGTCGTGGGCTGTCTGGCCGTTGGAGATGCAAGTGTGAACTACCTTCAGGCCATTAAGGTCTTCTCTCCTGTGATGGGTTGGTGGATCCAGTGGGCGGATCTCTGTAATGGTCTGGAGCATGGGATAAAGAGGATGGTCCTCCAGTGTGACGAGGCCTAATTGCCCGTCATCCAAGTGGTAGAAAGAGACATCACCGTGGTCTATATGTGTCCTCTACGACAGCCTGCGCTGGAATTAACACCTTCATAACATCTGGTGAGGGCCTTCCTGGGCCGACCCAACAGCAAGGAGGGTTTTCTATTAGGACGGGCACCTGCTCGTTAATTCCCATGCCCATCATATACACTCACGCAAGCAGGATGCAGTAACAGGTATGACACAGACACATCCAGAAGATATACTCTCACAGGCACACTCACGTGCACGCTTTGCAGTCTTTTTTTCTGTTTGCCCTCCAGCTGAGCCGGCTGTCCTCCGGTTGACCGGCCGCCTGCTTTGCAACAGGCCTGAGACGCAACTAACTACCAAACTGTTCCAGGTTTCAAGACAAGACGGAGGTGGAGAGGAGAGGGTCACGTCATTCTGCCGCCCAACCATAGGGGACTCCACTCAACACCAGAGAGACAGGAGTGAGCCTTTCTAGATAGAGGGTTTGGTAAAATCAGTGTTACAGTTTGCTCGACTTTGTCTGCGTAGTATGTAAACTACATCACTAACGAGAGAGAGAGAGAGAGAGAGAGAGAGAGAGAGAGAGAGACTTTGTTTGTTCAAGGGAGCACATTATAGTGTGACATGCAGGTCAGCTAATGGTGTTGGTGCGGAGGACAGAGATGACAGGAAGGAGAACAAGGGTCAGGGTTCACGGGTCAGAGTGCTACATGGTAAGAGTGGAGGTCGACAACCCTGCCGGTGCATCACCTCCTTTAATCGCTGTTCTGAGGCCACCCCGACTGCTAAGCAGGTACCGGTCAAGGTTGGGGCAAGGGTAAAGAGCGCTGGTCCGGGATCTGTTTGCAAAGCAGTGTGTAACCACACACCAGTCAGTGACCCTGAGTGGTGAATTACAGCATGTATAGAACATTGTGTTTGTTTATCTGCTGTAGACAGGGCTGTGGCTGCGGTGTCAAACAGGAGAAGAGCCCTCACATTGAACTCATCAGATGAAGCAAGGCCCTTCGGTTCATTAGGAAGTCTGTACTCAAGTGAAAAGTTTTTTTTTTCTCTCCTTCTCTCTCCTATCTCCCTCTCTCTCTTCCCCCTTCAGAGTTCAGCAGAGATTCCTTTGGCATTACCCTCACCCCAGACTATTGGAAAACCGCAGCGCTCCGGATGCTGACCCTTGCTCGGCTCAGCACAATGCTTTAATTTGGTGTGTTGTTTAAAGTAATTAGAAGCCTTTTTTTCCCCTTGTTTTCTTTTCTATTCTTTGCTTTCCCCTGCCAAGTGAGGGAGGGAAGCAGTGAGTCGGCCATGACTTCAGCTTGATAAAGACTTCGGAAGAGGAATCCAAGGAACTGGAGAGGAAGCGAGGAGCACCGATATGCTCCCCCCCCCCCCCCCCCCCCCCCGCACCAGCCACAGAATGGGAAACTCGGTCTGAAAACAAACAGGGACAGGACTCGGGGGATACGTGTCTGTTTGTGTGTGTGTGTGTGTGTGTGTGTGTGTGTGTGTGTGTGTGTGTGTGTGTGTGCAAACAAAAATGCCTGAATATAATATATGCTTACACCACCAGACATTGCCTATACTGTATGTGTTCACATCTTATATACGATAGTGAGATAGAGACAAAAAGGGTGGGGCAGAGAGAGAGAGAGAGAGAGAGAGAGAGAGAGAGAGAGAGAGAGATAACGGAGCAGGGAGAGAAGGTTCATCACATCCACCAATCCTGAGGCAGTAAGATCGCAACGCCTCGACAAGAGAGATGGTGATTGTCAGAGAATCTTCTTTGTGTCGCCCATACTGCTCTGTACTGTTCAGCACAACTGTCACAGAGGGAAGAAAAGCGGCATTAATGGTGCTAATCTTAGACCATTAATCCAACTTCCATGGTGTATATTGTTGCTCGCTGCAAAGGAATCCGTGCACACACACACACACACACACCTTCAGTTTCCCTGGTCCTGACTTGATAATAAAGTGGGTTTTCCTCTGTTCCATAGTAAGGGATTGTGTGTGTGTGTGTGTGTGTGCAGGGATTGAGTCTGAATCATCAGCCTGGACTAACGGGGAACAGACCAGATTGTTTACTATGTAAGGCGGTCGAAACATCACCATCCTACCACACACACATTCACACATGAAGGTATCATGCACACACCCACACATGCACTTACATCCACAGACCATGACACTACCTGCTCTAACTGCTATGCCTTCCTCTCCCACTGCATGTTTGCTTCTGACTATCTCACTGCCAACCTGAGCCAACTTTTCTCTCTGTTCTCTGAGTATCCTCCCCTGGCCGATACCGCCGCAGACAATCACATCCACACACACACACCCGGACTTTTGACTGTCAGAAGCACATGCACAACACACTTTAAGCCTTGCTGTCATCTCATCAGTTGTTGTGGTTAACATACAGTATAGAGCGATGCAGACAATTTATTGGAAGAAGGTGAAATGTGAGATGGAGCAGGACGAGTAAGGCGAGGAAGGGTAACAGTAGAATAGTGGCAGCGCTCTCATGGCCAAAACAAACTAATCCAAGCAAGCCAGTGTCCCAAGCAGCCAAGTTATTTCCTCTGAATTGGACTAACCGTCATCAGATCAGACACTAAAGTTGATACTGAGGCAACTGTTGGAAGCAATAGGAATGAGTAATAAGCCTCCAGCCTGGCTGCGGATTGGCTAATGGGAAAAAAAATACTGTGGGCTACATGGAAATAAAGTATGATGTAAAAAATACTGTTGTTATGGTTGGTGGCAAAGTTGCCAAATTGTCTTAAAACACTGCTCATGGATCACAGGGCTATGATCCACACACAACCCATCATGAATCAAAAGCAACTTGAATCAGTCAAAAATGTGTGTTCAAGGCCTAAATGTGGCAGTGCGTGCATGCCTAACCAATACCACTAAGAGGGTATGATATATTAACAACACTAAAAATGAAGATCCCATGCCAGTACAATAAGTGTCCATATCTCCTCTTGTCTTGGTGTGTAGGATAACTTTCTAGAGCCGTGCAGAACAGTATTGTCATACTAAAAGGCACTCAGCATATGAGTATCAACATATCTTAATGCGCCAACCAATTGCTGAGGTACTTGAGACACAATAGTCCCTTTCAAGGACGAAAGAAAAGCAATTCTGCATCAAGTGGGAGTTACATGTACTTACTTGTATGTGAAGTGAGCGGCATTCTACGTGAATATGTAACCTTTGTTGCCTCAATTTAATTAGAAAGTGCATGGGAAAAGAACATCATTAGGTCAGGACAAATACAAACGGCAGGTAGAGGGACAAAAATCAACATGCCTGTTTTGTCTTAAGGCATGTTGATTTTTTTGTCAAGCAATGTCGCCATCTACAGGCCGAGGGAAATACCCTCTGAAAGAAATGTCTGTCGTTCACAAATAAATTGTTTCTTTTGTCAGCGAACCTAATTGCGGCAAACATGTAAGCCTTCATTTCTTGACTTGAGTTACCAAAAGCAGAAGTACCTTTGGTTTTAATTTGAAACAATCGTTGAGCTTATAGTGAGTACTGAGCAATACGCAGCACTAATGAAAAGTACTGTATAACTACTGAGTAATGATCAGACAGGAGGCTTGTAACCATTTAATAAAGTGATCAGTCCTATCTGTCTCATAGGGGTAGTCTCCATTAACATTTTGACTATTTAATGAACAATATAGACTTTAAGTGATGTAGTTCTGAAGTAAATCTATGTTGTATTTTCTACGTTGTATGCCGTTGCCAAAGTGGCAAACTACAACCTGTATCTGTAACCACTTAGTTATTTCCTAGTGATATCTAAACTAGAGGAGGATGTGCGTAAAGAGGGACGTACAAAGTAGGAGACACTCAAATCACAACTCATGGAATTACTGAAATCATATTTCTGAGACACAATTACCGGTACGAACTGGCACACAGGAATAAGATTTGCCTCATTATAATGATTGATTTAATGGATATCGTCTCCAAATCCAAACCAATCTACCCCAAAGCATCCTTATGAAGAGATGTATACATGCAGAAGGGGCGAGAGGCAGCAGGGAAATCTGTGGTCTGTTAACTGGTTATTTCCAATGGAGTCCGGGAAAAAAGCAGTTATTAAAATTAATCACTTCATTGTTCACGCTCACTCCGCAGTCCAGTTTAGGTCTCTCGCTCTCTCTCACTCACTCTCTACTCTCCAAATGTGCCCGGCCATGATTAAAACATGTCTGTTTCTCCATGACATTGCTTTGACATCATTTAATTGGAATAAGAGATAAAAATAAATGAATTAAATAAATATACTAGCAGGTAAGTGGCGTAACATAGCTCAAGGTGACAGCCTATTATTTCTTCCTTTTCTTTGCCTCAAAGAAGGCAAAGGGAGAAATGTGAGATTGCATTGAGAATGCAGTTCCTCAAAGGGCAGAGGGAATTTTTGTAATTTTTCTTTTCAAAAAGTTAGCTGAGGGATTTTTCATAAATGCAATTTTCTGTTGCTTAAAGTTTATGACTGCAATGTCATCAACAATGTACCTTCACACTGCACATTATAAAACTATAGATTTTAACACATTATAAAACTATAGATTTTAAAACTATAGATTTTCCTTGCTTCTTAAGAAAACGACTCAGCTGTGCAGCATATTATCCAAACTGTTCACAATCACACTGCACATTGTTTTACACTGTGATGTAAATACATGTGCATTGCTTGGAAAAGTATTTTTTCAAAAGGACTGAAATGTAACGCACCAGGTCATTGAAACAAGGGCGCAATGTCTGCATTAAACAATGCCGTGTGAGTTTTACCCCTGCATTGTGTTGCGCGGAGAGAGAGGCTTTTACAGTGAGATGAAAGGGAGGGCGGAAGGATATCAACCAGTGGTGGGGTTACTCACCACATCTTGCCTGGTGTCCTTCCCCGACGCGATGAGGATGTAGTTCCAGGCCAAGGGCAGCAGCAGCGCCAGAGGAATCATGTAGAGTTCAAAGTTCCAAACGACTATAACAAAAAGCTGGAGAGAGAGAGAGAGAGAGAGAGAGGAAGAGACAAAAGAGTCAGTGAAAAAAGTGAGAACAAAAAAGCAGAGCGAACAGTGTAGGCGAGGAATGTATACATTCAGGACCCCATGTTGACCCTCATGACCTACCTACCTCATGAGAACCTACGCCGACCATATGTGCGAGTGGAAACGACACAGATTCAAATGCATTCATATGCAGAGTCATAAGCGTAAAAATAAGAGTCTATCACGACAAAGGTATAGAAGCTCTTGTCTCCGTGAGCCGAGGTTCAACATCCTGACCCTCAAGGCTTTCCCGGCCTTCATCTTAGGAGGAGGACGACGAAGAGGATGAGTGCGAGCCGTCAGAGCGTCTTCCCTCCATGCCAATCATCCCCGAGACCGAGGTCATGTACCGCTTCAGCCGCAGCACGTCAAGACTGACCCTTCCACGCTCCCCCCCCCCTCAACCCCAGCATCTGACCTCCCAAGCCCCACACCCCGAGTCCCTAACCCTGTCACTCCAAGCCCCAATACCCTCTCTCCTGCCCCAAAAGGCTTCTCTGCCCCAACTATAACCTCCTCTACTCCCATCTGCCAAAACTATAACCCCCATACCTCCCCTCTCATCACCAAACAAGAAAAGTACCATTTGAAAATTAACCTCTCCTAAAACCCTGTAGTCTAGTTCTGGCAGGGCTCTTTAGCCTCTGACAACAGATTACTGCGGTGGTCGGGAGAAGATATCTGTGGGAAAATAAAATTGCTAATGATGGTAGAGTCTTATTTTATTGTGGCACTGTGTCAAATGTCAAAAGAGCATTGTGTTGATTGTTTCAAAAAGCGTCGCTGGTGGAGATGAGATATTTTAAAAACCTGCCAGAAACGTCAAACAAAGAACAATTTGTCTTTGCTAATAATTTCATGTTTAAAATATAGAGATCTTTTATGATGGATAAGACCTCACCAGAAATCATAATAAATGCTGAAAATGCAAGCCATATCCAAATAATCCATCTTTTCTGGCAAAACATATTAATCAAATTCAAGGACAAGAAAATTTCATTATTTCAAATCTAAGCAAAGCAAATGTGCCGGTGTGTCGGCGGAGGCTACGAAGTTTTGAAATTAATTACTCTGGAAAAGCATTCATGTTCAGGAATCACAGTTCTGATGGGAAACTTTCAGATGGTGAAGTTGAGACTATTACTGTATAAAGCAGATGAATTGGTCTGTCCGGACCACAACATAACAAAAATAATAATAACAATAATTCATCATGTTTGGTCGAACAACATCAGCAAGACAGCGGCGAAAGCTTACTAATCAACAATCCAATTGTTGGGGCTCTTTCATATGTGTGTGTGTGTGTGTGTGTGTGTGTGTGTGTGTGCCAGAGAGAGAGAGAGAGACGAGAGAGAGCGAGAGAGAGAGAGAAAATCAATCAAGCTCTTCATTGTGTTTACAGTTTAAGGTTAATGTGAATATGAGGTTCAACAGCCCCTTAAGAGCGTGTATGTAGGTCTGTTGTGGTGTTACTGTAGTGGTGCCAGTCTGACACAAAGCTGTGCACAAACACTCATACACACTCACATACACAGCGTGCCATCGGTATCCAATTGTCCTTGCACCCCTCCACACACCTCCACACGAACAAACGAAGATGCGTGTCAATGCAAACAACTACTTACCGTAACAACTCAACTCATTTTCATCCTCAACTTTTCCCCTTCTCAAGTAGTAAAAAGTTTGAAAGGCTCGTATCTGAACTCTGACAAAAAAAACGTAGCCTCATGCAGAATTAACTAACAGACACTGAGCATACAAAGCAAACAAAGATATAAATGAAACATGAGACTTGTCCAGTATATTTGCATTACGCTCACAGCAAAATGTCTTATTCAAATAGACCTGAGTGGCCTTGGTACAACAACCAAATCTCTCAAGCATCTCTAGCAAAATATTTCCCAACTCGACTCTACTTTCTCACATGCACACACTCTCCCTGTCACTCTTTCTCCAATAAAGCTGTATTCAGGGAATCGGAAGGAAAACATTCAATAATTCATATTTGTGTACTAAGAATGTGAACTCAGCACAGACTCACACAGAGACTCACACACACACACACACAAGCATTCTTAACTCGTCTACCTTCCTACAAACCATTCCCATTCCCAAATCTGTCAGAGCAGTAGTATTGACAAACAGTAAAATAATGTGCAATTCGGCAGCAGCAACACAACTTCACTCAAACAAATAAATGCAGCTCATTTGTCTGACTCGCCTGTTCTGGTGGAAACTATAAATAACTGCAGGCTTAAAAACATGTACAAGCACACTGTTCTTCCGTTTAAATACCATGCTATGAAAATATGTTATAAATATATTTAGTCTCTGCTTCCATAATCGCTCACGGGGCCATTATCACACGATAGCCACACTCATTGTTCCTCACTCTCCTAATGTTTATATGAGACCTTCAAACCTCCTTCTCTCGTTTCTTTTTTTAAAATATTGCTTTCTTCTTCATTTGCCCGGGGTTATTTAACCTGTCGTCCCCCTTCATTCCTCTTCCATTTGGTTATTCTAGCTGAGGGCTAAGTTTTGACTGGCAGCTGGAGGAACCGGACACCCAGGCCCAGCAGTGGCCAGCCCTGCCCCGTCTCCCTGCCCCCCGGCTGGGTAAGGGGGAGGCCCTGCAGTGCCTGGACCTTTCCACCAGGACCGGGCAAGCACAGCCGCCCCCCGTCGCTAACTACCCCAGATAGCAGGTTCTCCGCCTGGGGAAGAGTGAGAGGGAAGGAGCCTGCTGTGGATGTCAGTGACCGGAGAGAGGAGGAGGGGGAAAAAAACAGACTAAGACAGATGAAAACATGTTGGATCGAGGGAAAAAAATATGCAAAATGTAGCTCCGGATGTAGTCTCTGGGAATTGTTTGTACACTAGTCTGTGTGGTCATGGATACACTAGAGTGACCAATGACAGTTCACAGTGTGCGATCACACACACAGAGGCACGCTCACCGCGCTCCACTCCTGGTGTGCTTTTTTTATGTGTGTGTGTGTGTGTGAGTGCATGTGTTTCTATGTTCTCTAATTTAGTCCTGAGAGTATTAAACAGAAGAAGAACAATAAATATGTAACTCCTATTTGTCGCAAAGACACAAAGGGAGAGATCCACTCTTTTCTTCTCTCTCGTTATACAATCCTGTAATATAATGTCTGTGATCTGAACTCCAAAAGGTACAGTCTTGATCAATACACATTTTAGTTTTTTAGTTTATTTGCTGGATATTTTAGTTTACTTTCATTTATAAATGAATGTGAAATGTTATGTTTTGGGGACAAAATAAAGAGTAATGAGTAAGGGAAGATAAAATTAAAATGGTGAAAAAAGTGTCCACCTATACTTTGTTAGGAAGTTATTGCTATTTGTGTTTCAAAATTATTCATGATTTGTGCTTCAAATAATCTTTGGTTAAATGCACTGAAAATTCTATAAGCAAAACGATTCGCTTGTCATAAAAAAACAATGTAAAATTATATTTTACACTGGCAAATCCGGTAAACCATCTCAAACATAGTTAAAAGCTATATTTGTAACGGGCAATCTTCACATCTCAACACAAATTTAAATTTAAATGAGAAGAATTACTGTAACAGACAATCAGAAACAAGAACAAAGCAAAACTACGATGAGAAAATTATATATTATGTTATATTTTGGCTAAAATGATAAAAATGAACAAAGTCTGTGATTTTATCATTTAGTCTCTGTAGTTGGATTTCATTATAGTTGTTAATCTCAGTATTATAACATAAGTAATTCCTTAAACAGAAGAATATGCATTAAAAATGTTAACAATATAGAAAAGCTGAAGGATTTACTCAACCACTAATAGTAAAGCTGTATCTT